>LBNU01028683.1:21279-36492 GCA_014162995.1 Artemisia annua | reverse complement strand
AATTGGCAATTTTTACCCCTCAAGTTTCAAAAATGGCAAAATTAGTCCCTGGGTGTTTAAAAATGGAATTTTATCACAAAATACCCTTGTACTATTCATAAAATATAATTTGGAACATTTTTGATAACTTTTGATAAATTACAAAACAAGTCCCTCAAAAATCCAAAAATGACATAAATGGTCCTTAAAGTTCTAAAAATGAAAAAAATACAACTTTGGTCCTTGTGTTATTGATTTATGGCAGGTTTAGTCCCTTGAGGAAAGTTTGGAATGTTGGCAAGAAAGACCCCTCAAAAATTCAGAAAGTACAAATTGGTCCTTGGGCTTAAATCTACAAACCAAACTAACACCTTATATAAACATAAACCCATAAAACAAACCCAATAAACCCTTAACCCTTATTACCCCAGGCCCATTTACACCCCAGCCCAACAAACACCCAAATTTATAATTAACGGGGTCAAACCCCGTTTGACTCACCCATTCCCACCTTCCCTGTTCACCTTCCTCACTCACCCCTGCAAACCAAAACCACCATGGTTTTTCACCACCACCTCACCTATCCACCTGTCTCCCCAGCTCACCCTCTACACCTCATCACACCAACCCACTTTGCAATAAATGCTTCCTCACCAATTCACACTCCACCTCCATACCATTCTCCTGGTTTTACTGCCAAACCCTACAACTTGGCCCCAAATAATATCTACATTGTCTCTCCACCTCATACAACACCCCAAAGTTCTTTAATTGCTTTGAAACCACTCCAACTATTCAAACAGTATTTTGGCGCCAAAAATGCCAAATGGACGTTTCTGATGAATTTCAATGATTCAAGGGTTGAGATGAAGTGGGAAACATTCAGAGGTCGACAAGGGACTAATAGAGTCAATATATATGGAGAAGGAAGCAATGTAGAAGACTATCTAGTTTAATTTTAATTTCCTTGTATCGTATCTAGTCAATTTACATTTCCAGTCAATGTTTAAGCTTTCAAGCATCTTGTTTCCTTATTTTTATTTCTTTAATTTCACTTTTTATTTCATACGTTGACGTTTATTTAAACGTAAACGTATACGTTTTAAATTTTAGTTTTCTCTTTTTATTTTATTTAATTTGCATTTAAGTCGCTGTAATTTACAGATTTTAACTGTAGTTAAAGTGATTGATTTTGTTTATACACACCACTTTTCCATTCAACATTTTGATCTCGAATTCGTTCTACTCAGAATATCACATCTCTTGGGGACATAACGAACCCGGGGAAACATTGTACTCTCCAGGATTTCATTGCATTGTGCTCTAGACTTTCAGGGATTCTTTATTACAGTTATCCATTCACAAGTGGGTAACTTGCGTGATAAACCTGTTGGTTTTGAGCCAATCATAAATCATCTACTAAATCAGTTACAAAACGTGCTTACAGCTAGATCGTTATGTGAGTAGTTAATAGATCGGTTAATATAAAAAAAACCGATCTAACTAGTTTCAAATTTTAATATATCAGTTATTATCCTAAAAACCGATCCATTTATTAAATTCCCCCTCCTTTTTCTTTGTTAGATCAGTTTTTAACATAACCACTCTATATGAAGTGATCTATCTAACCTATTGTGTAGTAATGAATGCATGACTTCAGAAGTTGCTTGCAGTAAAAATCGTAGCTTTCAAATATTAACTCATTGCATTTAATCACATTAAAACTCAAGCCATTACTCCCCTAAACTCAACTTGTAATATAGATAGATAGATAGATTACACTTAGCACACTCAATCAGACCTAAATCTTAAACAATTGAAATTTATTGAACAATATAGGGTTAATACTTATCTTACTTTTCACTTCATCTTTTTAAGGTATCGTGTAAATTTTTACCCTACCCAATTGCATATATAGTCCCTGTGGGTTTGCAAAATTGCATCAGCCGTCACTAAGGTAGATTACATAAATGGTCCATGTCATTTGGAGAAAATTGCATCCACCGTCCTTTAGTCCATCCTTATGGTTTTGACCCGTTATGTTCTTTTTATATACGTTAAATCTATATTGTTATGTATGATTTTAGATATGTTTTTATCTACGATTTTATATACGTTTTTATATACGTTTTTATATATGTTTTTTATCTACGTTTTTATACGTGTTTTCATAAACCTTTTTATCTACGTTTTTTATACACATTTTTATTTATATTTTTAATCACGTTTGTATTATTTAAAAATGTATATAAAAACACACATAGATAAACGTAGATAAAAACATAGTTAAAAAAGTATAAAAAATGCGTAGATAATGTATCACCCCCATTTTCACAGACCGCATCGGATGTTAGGTCTGGGGTATTACTTCATGGTATAACAGTCACAGTAATAGAAAACAACTCGAAAAAAGACTTTTTTAGAAAATGAGTTATCATTCATTAAAATATCAGAGTTTTTACAGTAAAAGTTATACTTTACTAATGGAGAGGTCCCAAAGTCTATGTGAAATGTTATGTTTGAATGATAACCGGTTCGAAAGTCCACCAAGTCCAGTGCCACTCCGTGCCATAAAATGTTCAGTTACCTAAGATACATGCTTAAAGAGCCAACCCAAAGGTTGAGTGATATTCATAGGTTTTAGTTAAAAATAGTGTGAATACGAGGTTAGTAGATAGAAACTATATTTAAACAGTTTGTGTCAGTATTGTATGATCAGTACAATACTGAGGAGAAAGGGTTATTGCACTAAGTTCATGAACCGTGCATTAACAGGTCCAGATCATGGGGCACTGCAGACCAAACCATGATGGGACAGAAAGGATAACTTGCCAAAGTTAATCCTTTAGACAGTTTTCAAATATAGTACTTATTGGTACCCAAGACACAGGCAAACCAACGGGAGTTGTCAAACTCCAATAGATCTATCAACTATATTCGCGTTCACTCGCGCAAGTGATTAAGGTCATGAATTTAGTTATGTAATAGTGGCAGATAGTAACACTTGTGCAATAACCAAAGAAAAAGACTTGTATTCGGTTTAAAGCATGTATCCCCCTTACAGGGTTGTAAAGCATTTAAAAGAGTGAGGCTATGAACTCACCTGGGCTTTAGGGAAATCTGATTGATGTAAAAAGTGACTCTGAGACTAGACTGCTTACTCACGTATCATGGGGGTTGTGTTTGGTGTGTGTGTGTGTGTATGTCAAATCCTAGTTATCTCATTTAGGCTTCTTAAATAATTATTCCTAGGGTTTCTAATATTAATTATAACATAACACCGTTCGGGCCATCATAATTCAGAAGTATATACTCCTCACATGAAGCTCCCAAGTATTGTATTATGTTATTAAACATACTACCATTCGGGCCATCATAATTCAGAAGTACAAACCCCTCACATGAAGCTCCCTAGTATTGTGTTATATTATTAAATACTAGATTTAAATATAACGTATCACCGTTCGGGCCATCATAATTCAGAGGTCATATTGTAGTAAACGTTTGAAGAGCCAGGGCACTTTAAATCGTAAACCCAGCAAACTCGTCAAAACGAATACTAATGAAGCCCCTCACATTAAGCTCCCTAGTATTGTGACATATTACATAAAACGATAGTACTTTTATTTTTAAGTAAATACTTCATATAAACACTGAACTTTCATAAGTTGACACTATTCACCCTTAGTTTACAAACTTTTACGAAACTAGTCCTTAATGTTAATAACTATATATATACTTATCCCTAGACTCTAAAACTTTACATAATAGGTTCTTATACTTATAACTTCCAAGAAATGGCAAAAACAGCCCTTAGACCTAATAGTTTTATAAAGTTACAATATATACCCCTATGCATGGAAAACTTTGCAAAACTAGTCCTAAAACCATGCAAACTATATTTTTATGAAACAAAAGAGTTTCTAGGCTTATGATTTATTAATATAGGATTATTTAAGTAATTTAGACCAGCTTATAGTTTATGATTAGAGCTTATGAGCAAAATATCATGAAAGTGCAAAATTAGGGTTTATAAATGAAAACGGGCAAGTTTTAAGGATCAATGCTTAGGCAAGGGTTCCTATGGGATCTAAGGCATCTAATAACTATCCTAGGACATAAGTAAAGCATACTAAACTAGTTTAGAAGCTTATGTGACCTAAAGAGGGGCGTTAGGGGTGTTAAGGGCGTTTTAGGATGTTCTCGGCTTGAAATGACTTTGATAAGGCTACAAGGCTTAGTTATCTCGACTTATTGGCTTACTAGGGACCTTAAACTACTGCTAGGATTTAGAATATTGAGGTGGAGAAGTGAGGAGGGATGGTTTGAAATGAAATGGGTATACGCCTATTTATAGGGCTCGTTAGCCCTCTAGGCTAAGTAAACTTGGAGTAATGGCCAAGTTAACGTGTTGTGGTGGTTTAGGACAGGTGGGGGGTTACTAAGCAAGGCTAAGGATGACTAAGGAAGGCTAGGGTGGTAGCTAGGGGGCTTGTGGTGGTGGTTTTGCCATGTAAACACACTAGGTGACAAGTAGGTGCATCACCTACTTGTAAGCTACTTGTGTGGTGCTAGGGTGGTTGCTTAGGGTGAAAATGAGGTGCATAACCTTCCTTGTAGGTTGCTAGAGGGGTTTTTGGTGCTTAAGGTGCTAGTTTAGTCTTAGTTTTAGGCTTAATCTAGGTTTAGCGTTAAGTTTAGGATTAGGGTTTTAGATTAAGGATTAATACTTAGATTAGGGTCCTAAGAGTGATTACTGACTAGGATTAAGTTTAGGGATCATTTTCCTAGGTGGTGGTAGCTTATATTAAAGATTCGGGAAGGTTTCGACCTATTTTTGGGGCCTAGATAACCTAATTAGGGTTCTGTGCCTAAACGACTTGTACCTAAGCCCTAAAGGGTTGTACTAGGGTTTAGGGGTGCTAAGCTATCCTAAAGTTTCTAAGGTAACCTATACATAAGCCTTGAATACTTTCAAACCAGTTTGGATAAGCAATTAGGGTTTTAGAAATAACCGTAAACACATAGGGCTCAATTCGGGTTTGTGATAGATATAGTATACTAGAGTGATAGAATACTTAGTGAAATGATGTTTAGAACCTAGAGTTGACATACTGGGGTGTTTACATAATGTAAACATAGTGGTGTTGGGTTTAGGTAGAAATGATTTTAAGGTAGAAATGTCAGATTATATCTAAGTCTAATGTCACTAAATAAAACTGATTTTAAGGTAGAAATGATTAACAGAGTGAAATGAAGTGATAGTAAATAAACAAAAGCAAGTAATTGTAAGGTTATGAGCAATAAGAGAGAAATGTGCTAACCTAATTACTCATCCTATATCGCTTGCAATCATGTTTCCAATTTAACTAAATTCATGCTTTAGGTGGGACGACATATATCACTAGGTTCATATGGTCAAGTTCCCTAGCCTATCTCCCCCGAATCCTGCCGGGAACTACAGGCACTACCCCATGCTAGTAATCCGACGTATGGTAGATGGGTTTGAGTCATTAAGTGCCACTACATGCTATAATTATCCAATATGGCCCGTTGTCGCAATCATAGGCCGTACTTTAACTACTTAAGTTCCTCCACCCCAGAAAGTGGTCCTATGGTCAATTTGCACACAAGGTCCGTGGTTGGTTGTCATCCCAAACATATCCTCGCAACCCAACTACGCCGGGATCCTATCGTCAATTCCTCCAGCATACCAGGTATAACCTGGTGTTCTAAACTACCGCAATTAAAGGTTCACAAGATAAACTAAGCATGCACACATGTAAAAGTACGGAAACATAATCAAAGCAATAAAGGAATCATAATTAGGCTAGCAATAGAGGTGCTTAGCCGATCATATTAAATTGAACACTCGAAATGATGTTTATACAAGACATGAATTCGAAATGTAAAAGTAAATATGAAATGCTAAAACTTATGGCGATTGAGGCGTGTTTTCTTCCTTGGAAAGGCTCCGTATACTGCCGTAGAGTTTGCTAGCTGAGCATTGGGAGCAATCGGAGTCGCGTGGATATCAAATATTGAAGGACTTGTTTTCTACACATTAAATAACTTTTTATCTTTAAAATATACATATGTGTCATGTTTTAACTCTTGTAACTTAACTTTTTGAATAGAATTTGTTGGGACCTTTGTACTCTGATTTATCAAATCAAATATGACATTTTATTAAACGTCTCTTTTGAGGTCGTTTTATGTAACTTGTGTGTATGAACTATGAAGTTACACCCAAATTGGTATTCCGATGCGTTGTAATTTTAGGGGTGTCATAGAATGGTATCAGAGCATTAGTTATAGAGAACTAGGTCTTTTTCAAAACCTAAACTATAATTGATTTTCAAAAATTTTATAAGTCTTTCACCATTGTTCGACGCGCTTGCTCCCAGGTAACTTATATGCTGTATTTTGCATCCGTACTTCTATTAGACGAATAATGAGTATATCCCATAGTTGTGATTTCGCTCTCTCACGCCTATCTTATGATGTCATACTATTTACTTTATATCGGTCGGTTATATATACGCTGATCACTCCGATTATCGCGTACTTTTTGTTTTCTTATTTTCTCCCTCGAACGTCGATACTAGTATTGTATAAGGATACCCGTTCATATATGTGTTACTCTCTTCTCAAATTCTTACACATGTGTGTAGTACTATGATATGTATTAATGAGTTCTTACTTTAACCTTTTATGAACGATGCGGTGATCTCTGAAACATTTTCACTACTTTACTTTATTTCCTTTTGATAATATTGACATTCGGTGTACTTTGTCAATTCCACTAGTTATTTTATTGTTCAACTCTGAGTGTGAACATTCTTCTTATGCCTTTGAATCGCGTATGTTGTTTTAATTATCCATTCTTGTTCAACTCTGAGTGTGAACATTCTTCTTATGCCTTTGAATCGCGTATGTTGTTTTAATTATCCATTCTTTTGAAATCTTCCAATTGATGGGAGTACGACCATAACTTGTCATCTCGGATCGTGCTATTCTTTGGCACTTACCTTTGGGAATGCGATTGACTAATGTCATATTAATATTCTCGTTACTTCTTCTTATGATTTTGATGAATCATGTCGTTAATTAGGCATCCTTTTATTCATTGTAGCACTTAATCTTGTGGCGTATTTTATTTTGTGATGGACATACTTAAGTAGGATGATTTATAATCGTCTTATTGAAATGAATTGGGACGCTTCTTCATTTGAATAAGGAAATTATAAACCGCCAAACCATAAATTCATAATCATCACTTACATGGATTGGGACGCCTCTGTATGTAAGTAACGAGTTATGAATGAGTGGGCTTATGTGTATCCGCCATAGCGTGCGTACGAATCATTTTTTGGGGCTATGAACTCCTCTCGACTCGTAATTTGTTATTTGGATTTTTCCGATTTTGTATCGACCGCCGCAAGCTTGATAAGCTAATAGTAATGTACTATTATCCGCTTCCACAAATTGACGATTTGATAAATTCCTTGTCTCCTATTGTCTTATCGCCAACACTTTTATTCTATCCTTTCCTTTAATGACCCTCACGATATTCTATTTGTTCCGTCATACCATTGCTTATACATTAGGTGATTTCTATCACTTGTTCTCTCTTCGTTGCTATCTTGTTACTTTGTCAAAATCCCGAGCACAAAATGCATTAAGCACCCCATGGGCTTCTATAAAAATGTATGCATCTTTATGAAAATTTTACAAATATTTCACAAGTGTTTAAAATTACCAAAATGACCTTCTTAAGTTAAAGAGTCAGTTCTAACCACCCTCTTTTGTAAAAACCATACTAATATTTATAATGAAACCATGCCCTATCTTTCAAATTATATGTTTTATACATCATATTTTAATCACGTCTTAAGGATATGACTGATTTAAACTTCATTTTAACTAATGATTCCTAAAGATTTGAAAATAGACCTTCTATAATCACAATCATAAACCCGAGTTTCAACATGGTTTTTATACATCCATACATCCAAAAAATCTTTAAAACAACCAAAAATGATTCTTGAACCTATTTTATCTCTATTATGAACACCATTTTATCAAGAAAGAATAGTTTAAAATTCTCCTTAAACGACGACAATCGAACCGCGTCGTTAGTTATTCTAGACTTCATTCCTTACGAGTATTCTTATCTTTTCTCAAGTGATCCGTCAGGAGATAAAGTGAATTAAGCTCCGGGACGAAGCTCTTGATGCAGGCAATCTAAGCGGTGAAGCTTAAACCACGGGTATCGTTGTCCCAACGAGCGGTGAAATTGATCAAGTTACTCAAGTCGTGAGTTATGTGTTATGAATGAGATTTATAAAAGATTTGATTTGGTTTTAATTATACTACAAAAACTTAATTGAAAAGTTAAACTAAGTAAAGAACGGAATAAAGAGAAACAAAGTAAACGATAAAAGAAGACATAAGTTTAAGAATTAAGTAAAAGAGATTAAGTAAGAAAGAAATAAAGGAAATGTTTTTGAATTTTTAATTAACTAAAAGAAAGTTGGATTAAGAAAATAAAACGAGTAAAAGAAAAATAAACTAAGTTAAAAAGATTTGACGAAAATTTGACAGAGTAACGGTACGAAAACAATAAAAGAAAACTCCACTCGATAAACGATGGAGTGTAAAGAAATTGCTTACTCGCAATGTTGTTGCTTACTCGCAACTCAAGAACTCTATTCGCAACATAAATCAAAAATCATATTCGCAATAAAAAACCTTATTCGCTATTTATTTTCTAGCCTACTCGCAATTTTAGAAAAAACCTTACTCGCTATTTATTTTTTTTCTTATTCGCTATTATTTTTTTTCTTATTCGCTAGACTCTAAAAAAAACNACACTCGAAATGATGTTTATACAAGACATGAATTCGAAATGTAAAAGTAAATATGAAATGCTAAAACTTATGGCGATTGAGGCGTGTTTTCTTCCTTGGAAAGGCTCCGTATACTGCCGTAGAGTTTGCTAGCTGAGCATTGGGAGCAATCGGAGTCGCGTGGATATCAAATATTGAAGGACTTGTTTTCTACACATTAAATAACTTTTTATCTTTAAAATATACATATGTGTCATGTTTTAACTCTTGTAACTTAAGTTTTGAATAGAATTTGTTGGGACCTTTGTACTCTGATTTATCAAATCAAATATGACATTTTATTAAACGTCTCTTTTGAGGTCGTTTTATGTAACTTGTGTGTATGAACTATGAAGTTACACCCAAATTGGTATTCCGATGCGTTGTAATTTTAGGGGTGTCATAGAATGGTATCAGAGCATTAGTTATAGAGAACTAGGTCTTTTTCAAAACCTAAACTATAATTGATTTTCGAAAATTTTATCTGTCTTTCACCATTGTTCGACGCGCTTGCTCCCAGGTAACTTATATGCTATATTTTGCATCCGTACTTCTATTAGACGAATAATGAGTATATCCCATAGTTGTGATTTCGCTCTCTCACGCCTATCTTATGATGTCATACTATTTACTTTATATCGGTCGGTTATATATACGCTGATCACTCCGTTCATATATGTGTTACTCTCTTCTCAAATTCTTACACATGTGTGTAGTACTATGATATGTATTAATGAGTTCTTACTTTAACCTTTTATGAACGATGCGGTGATCTCTGAAACATTTTCACTACTTTACTTTATTTCCTTTTGATAGTATTGACATTCGGTGTACTTTGTCAATTCCACTAGTTATTTTATTGTTCAACTCTGAGTGTGAACATTCTTCTTATGCCTTTGAATCGCGTATGTTGTTTTAATTATCCATTCTTTTGAAATCTTCCAACTGATGGGAGTACGACCATAACTTGTCATCCCGGATCGTGCTATTCTTTGGCACTTACCTTTGGGAATGCGATTGACTAATGTCATATTAATATTCTCGTTACTTCTTCTTATGATTTTGATGAATCATGTCGTTAATTAGGCATCCTTTTATTCATTGTAGCACTTAATCTTGTGGCGTATTTTATTTTGTGATGGACATACTTAAGTAGGATGATTTATAATCGTCTTATTGAAATGAATTGGGACGCTTCTTCATTTGAATAAGGAAATTATAAACCACCGAACCATAAATTCATAATCATCACTTACATGGATTGGGACGCCTCTTTATGTAAGTAACGAGTTATGAATGAGTGGGCTTATGTGTATCCGCCATAGCGTGCGTACGAATCATTTTTTGGGGCTATGAACTCCTCTCTACTCGTAATTTGTTATTTGGATTTTTCCGATTTTGTATCGACCGCCGCAAGCTTGATAAGCTAATAGTAATGTACTATTATCCGCTTCCACAAATTGACGATTTGATAAATTCCTTGTCTCCTATTGTCTTATCGCCAACACTTTTATTCTATCCTTTCCTTTAATGACCCTCACGATATTCTATTTGTTCCGTCATACCATTGCTTACACATTAGGTGATTTCTATCACTTGTTCTCTCTTCGTTGCTATCTTGTTACTTTGTCAAAATCCCGAGCACAAAATGCATTAAGCACCCCATGGGCTTCTATAAAAATTTATGCATCTTTATGAAAATTTTACAAATATTTCACAAGTGTTTAAAATTACCAAAATGACCTTCTTAAGTTAAAGAGTCAGTTCTAACCACCCTCTTTTGTAAAAACCATAACTAATATTTATAATGACACCATGCCCTATCTTTCAAATTATATGTTTTATACATCATATTTTAATCACGTCTTAAGGATATGACTGATTTAAACTTCATTTTAACTAATGATTCCTAAAGATTTGAAAATAGACCTTCTATAATCACAATCATAAACCCGAGTTTCAACATGGTTTTTATACATCCATACATCCAAAAAATCTTTAAAACAACCAAAAATGATTCTTGAACCTATTTTATCTCTATTATGAACACTATTTTATCAAGAAAGAATAGTTTAAAATTCTCCTTAAACGACGAGAATCGAACCGCGTCGTTAGTTATTCTAGACTTCATTCCTTACGAGTATTCTTATCTTTTCTCAAGTGATCCGTCAGGAGATAAAGTGAATTAAGCTCCGGGACGGAGCTCTCTTAAGGGGTACGTGCCGTGACATTTCAAAAATTTCATGTCAATAATTTTAGTATTTTATTATTTAACTATTCTATTTTTTTTTAAATAATTAACTTCATCGGAAGTTATCCGCGTACGTCATGACACGTTCAATTAATTCAACCGAAACTAGACTATGTTCAGTCTACACTTTTTATGCAATTTTAGTTCCTTACAATCCTATTTTAAAAGTCACTTTTCACTTTTTCCATTTTTTTACATAAACCTTGCACCTTTTACATTTTTGCGCAATTTAAATTCACGTTTTAAGGTTTTAACCTCGTTTAAACCCTCCAACGAATTCACCACTCATCTAAATTTCTAAAATATATCATGAAAACAAGTTTTAATATTTTTGCAAGTTTTGTAATTTATTATTACCCGGTATTACGATACGTGTCTTAAGAACTTCACGTTTTAATTACCGGGAGCAAAACACATCCTACACTTCCCACAATGGTCCTAATATATTTTCACACTCATTATAATGTTACAAAAATTATAAAATTGGTTCACTCGGTATTTTGTGAATTTATTTATTTTATATCGTAAATGATATATAATTACGACGGTTTTCGTAATAATGAAACAATAATTATTCTAACACCCAATACTTATACAAAATATATTTTTATAATTTTTATGAATTTATTATATCACATTTAGTCCCATTAAAATTTATTTCTAGCTAACCCAGTTCCCGAAAATACTAAAACTACTGATAAACTACACTCTATATCATGCTATAACCTAAGTAATAACCTCACAACCCACTATGTACTCCCTCCCCTGGTTGTTGCCGCCCATAATACACATTTGTCCACTCTTTGGACAAGTTTGATCCACTACTTCAAGTCTCATGCATATAAGGACCTAATAATACACATAGATCATATCACTACCAACTTTCACTCAAAATTTTGCTTCTCCTCTCTTGGGTTGCTGCTGCCGTGAGTTCCCAAGGCCAAAGACACCATCACCTTTTGTTATTAATCATTAGTACTTCTCTTTAGGATTTTGAAATAAAAATCCTAGAAGTAATTAGGTTTTAATCACTAAAAATCATCTAATCATTCAAGTAAGTGTCCTAAATTATTTTTCGTAACATTACAATGTTTTTACAATGTCCATATCATTGTATCATCTCATGCAAATAAATATGTGATTTATACCACTTTATATATGTTTTATAATTTTTATGAGCTAAAAATTAATAAAAGAGATTGGTGATTAAGTAGCTTGATTGGTGATGTTTAGGAACCCATGACACCCTAAGAAGGTGTATGGTAGTTTAAGAGTGGTTTTGGTGTTGATTGGAATGGATTGAAACAAGAAATAAATTAGATATGTCATTTTTGAAACAATATAAAAGTTAGTTCTCCTGGCCTACTTTTCAAAATGTCCAGCCGTTTGTCAAATGGATGTCAAATGAATTAATACCGAGTAACCTATACCCATCCAAACTTTCCCGAAAACAGCCCAGAAACTGCAGAAACAGCCCAAACACCACACTTCACGACTATTTTTCTTTATGATCGAGACTCGTATGGACAAAACATCAGTGTTACGAATTTTAGATAATGTATCAAGCTTTTCAAAACCACTGAGTTTATTTTCTAACTCTCACTACGCACTGTTTTACATATGACTTTCCGAGACCACCTGGCCATTTTCAGAAATTTTCCAAAATGTTATATTTACGGCAACAAGTTATATTTTCACAAGTCTTCACTAAACAACTATCGTAAAACATCGTTGCACCATATATACACGTAAAGTACATTATAACTTGACGCGATAACATAAAACATAATTTTTGACGATTACAATCATTTCAAAATAATACGAGTGGTATAGATAACATATGCATTTGCATTCACGACATCATTTCATAATTTAAATTAGATTATATTCATTCACATTAGGTTGCGGCTAGAGTTCGCGCCTCATTTCTGTACATTCACTATTTTTCATCTTGATCATTCACTCTACTCTCGGTGAGTTCATAACCTCGCCTTTACTTACTTAAACTTTTTATAAACCTCACAAGGGGGATACATGCTAGTTTTACAAACTGAATACAAGTAGTTTTTGGTATTCTATACCCGATTACATGATTTATAGACATCTGACATTGAGTACTTCTTGCCTAAAGTCCCCTTCATGAGCCGATAAATATTTGAGTAAATGCTAGTATTGTGAATATGCATATTTGGCTTGACGAGCCTGTCCGAGTGAGTAGCGGTCATTTGACAGTTGGTCAAACAGATACATAATATTGTGAATTTAGGGTAAATGGCAAAAATTACCTCTTGTGGGGCATTATTAAATCTGTGTTAAGGTTTCGGTTTCATGAGCTCAATGCTAAAAATCTTATTTCCCGAATTGTATTCATTACATGTCAACTGATGAATAATACTTGTATTCAGCTTATTACTTATTAAACTCTATGAATTCACTCAACTTTATGTTGACCTTTTAGCATGTATTTTCTCAGGTATTAGTTTGCTAGCTGCATTGGAAGCAATCGAAGTCGTGTGGATATCAAATATTGAAGGACTTGTTTTCTACACATTCGATAACTTTTTATCTTTAAAATATACATATGTGCCATGTTTTAACTCTTGTAACTTAAGTTTTAAATAGAATTTGTTGGGACCTTTTTACTCTGATTTTATCAAATCGAATGTGACATTTTATTAAACGTCTCTTTTGAGTTCGTTTTATGTAACTTGTGTGTATGAACTATGAAGTGACACCCAAATTAGTATTCCGCTGCGTTGTAATTTTGGGGGTGTCTGTAACACCCCCAAAAATTTGTTTAACAGCGGAAGACTTAATCTAGGTGCTACGTAGAGAATCATAGTCATAATTATATAAAACGACTTAAAGAGACGTTTTTAAGTTCATATTATTGAATTCAAATGCAAGGGTGTTCAATAGTTATTACATCACATTGATGTTTTGAAAATTACTGTTTATTAATTCGAGGAAATGTGATCAAATATTGCCCTAAATCGTTCCTTTTGTCATTTTAGGTACTTTTGAGAAGAATTCTGGAAAACATGCTAATTTGGACGTTTTTGGAGCATAAAAGTGAAGAAAACGACAAAGTCTCAAAAGGAGTAAAATCATATTACACTAGACGCCCTATGAAGAAAACAAGATGTTTACACCTGACGGCGTCAGGTGTTAGAAAAAGTAGGCCGTCAGGTGTAATGCTAAAGAGTGACGGCCCAGAGCTAATTTACAAGTGACGGCGTCAGAAGTAGATCTAGGCCATCCGAGAACCCTAATGGCGGCGAGCTGACGCCGTCAGAACCCATAACCTGACGCCGTCAAAATGTAAAATCTATATATACTTTTCTATTTTTCATTCATTAGTGTGGAACTTTTGGTGCAAGTTTGGGAAAAACCCTAAAGACGAATTTGGTTTTATTTTCAAGGGTTTTTCACCCTTGAATCCTTCATGTTCAATTAAAGATAAGTCCTCACTTAATTTAATCAATATGTCTATGTGTTGGTTAATCATATCTTATGCTTGTCTTTCAATTAACATGCTAGGCTAGATTTTTCTTGTGTTTGCTTAGATCTAATGAAACCTAACTATTAATTATTGGTTGATTGGTGTGTTATTACTTGTCTTGGATGAATGTTTTATCAATGTTAGGCTTAAGAAAACTGGCTAAACTCCTATATGGTAGCATGCTTGAACGTCTTAAGAAACATGTAACTAATGCGTACTAGGTTATTAAGGTAGTATTTAACGCATGAGCCACTGTTTACAATCCCTATGATTGGGTGATTTACGCATCGTTGTAGGAGGAGATAAGAGCTCATAGAATTGGGGAGATATGTACGCCACCCCATGAATTGTTAAGGAATACACCCGTCATCCACGCAAGTAATACATACACCAACTAACCGGTAAAAGATAGTTAGGGAGTAAGGAAATCTAAGTAAACACATTTGTCTCCATATAAGTTTTCACAACCACAATAGTTTAGTTATTTTATTTTTAATTGCAATTGTAGTTTTTCGGTTAGTTGACTAGCAACTAATTCCGCCCACTCCTCCAAAACCCGAGATTTTACTTGCTTTCATAAAAATAGAAAA
>LBNU01028682.1:211992-244949 GCA_014162995.1 Artemisia annua | reverse complement strand
TGTCATTTCAGATTCTATTAAATGCATAATCAGAGCATAGCAAGAATATATTAACTGACACTATTAGACTAGTAATTACCATTGGGAGGGGAAACACTTTATCATTTCTGCAAAAATTCTATTTCAGAAAACAACACATAAGCTAAATAACAAACCTGCTCAGAGTGACCTTGCGGGAAGTAGAAAACGTTTTCCCCTTCACGGGGGACATATGCATGCGCATGAGGGCCGCCACATTCATGAGATAATTGTTTATATGGTGCTTTACTTGAGAATGCTGAAAAACATAAAATCTTATAATCAACATAGGTGAAAACATGGAGAACAAAAATGAAAATAACAACTAAGATTATTCAATTTATTGACACCGAGGAATCAAACTAAGACACCATTCAAACAGTTTTTCTAAATTAACAACTAGCCTATGTAGATAAACTCCAGTTTCCATACAAAACTAGAGATGGAAAACTAGGCCATATTTTCTTCAGGTAAACAGCCCCTAAGCAACTGAACTGCACTAGAAGTCTAGAAGGATGTATTTAAAATCGGTAGCGTTTATCAGTGTTGTAAATATCGGTCATGGCGGCCGATATATCAGTGATATATCGCTTATCTGCGGTCGACCGATACGATATCTCACTTGTCGGTCAAATTTATCGGTTATCGGCGGTCGACCGATATGATATCTCACTTGGCGGCCGATATATCAGTGATTTATCGCCGCCATATCGGTCAAATCGGTCAAATTAATTGGTCCAGATTCTTTCCAATCAATCAGTCATATATTGGAGTTTAATTGGAGCACTTTGGTAGTATACAAGGTTCTCTCTTATAAGTTACAAATATAATTTATGTTTTGTTTTGTGTTACATATGTTGCATTTAAAAAATATACATAAATTTCTTTATAATTTATGGTCTTCGATATATCACTGATATATCACCACCATATCGGTCTTGGCGCTTGGCGGTTGTCGACCGCCGAGCGATATTTACAACACTGGCGTTTATAATAAGGAAAATTGTCAAAATAAAGGTAACAGATAATACCAAAAGTATCCACTACTTTCTCACTCCTAAAGAGGACTTAGATATCCAGCTTAGACTACTCACTATGGTCACCAACCCACCACCTCCACATCAGCGCTACATCACTATTAAAGATACCACCAAACCCACCACCTTTTACTCTCTATGGTCAGCACCAAACGAGAAATATTAAAATACCCCACTTTATAAAAATATACCCCACACACTCACAAACCAAATAAATAATAAAAAAAACACCCTCGGGGCCCATAATTTTGGACCGTTTGTGTTTTTGTTCTTGGTTTTTGTTTTGTAGTGTTCGCCACCAAATACGTGCCAAAAACCCCACCACCGCGCCTGGTGGTGGGTGCCTTATATGGTGTTCCGCGCGCCAAGGGTGAGTTGGTGGTGGTGCACCACCCACCAAATAAACCAGTCTTAAAACAAGAAAATAATTTGGGTCAAAACTGAACAATTTTGAAAAGAATTAAAAAACGTGTCCTTTTTATTTGCCAAAAATTTAACTTTCACTCCTTTAACTGTCAAAAATTAAACATCCACTGTTGGTAAAATAATGAGCTTATGTTATGTTTTGATGAGCTAGAAATGGAAAATTGGGTAGTTTATGTTTTTGCCTTCCTCGGTGAATTTGGTATTTATGTTACTGACTGTATGCACAGGATTTCCCAAGACACCTATAGATAGTAAACAAAATCAAATTCATACACAGATCATTGTCTACTTAATGTAATTTATTCAATGACATCCAACAAAAATAAATTCTTGATCAAAATATGATTGGGAATACATCACCATAAAGGCATGCAGTTAACATAAAACCACCAGTACTAATCATAAATACCTGGTTGGAATCCTTTTGGGTAGTGCTCCTTTTTTGAGCCCCTAAAGACATTGATAAGTGCTGCAAGCACTAGCAACAAACACCCTTCACTGGCAGCCATATTTTCCGTCCGGAAAAATGTTGAGATACTGTGTAGCTGTAATGAATAAAACACAACAAATGACCAAAATAGTAATCAGTAAGCAATCAATAGAACTTCAGAGCACTACCAATAGGCTAGTAACAAAATGGGATGGCATATAAGCCAATAGCAGTATGCTTAAATAGTTCAGTCTTTCTGTTACAATCCGTGTTCTGGCCTTAAAGATAGTAAAAGAAACCGGCTTTTATGGTAGCATCAAAATTATCGAAAAGCATAAGTGACTCACGCAATGGAGCTTATGCTCCAAATCTCTTTATTACAATTTTCCTTCCATTCCGGCTTAAAGTCTCCACAAATAGAAAAATGACATTTTTAGCAGTTAGCAAAAATCCAACAGCTTGAGTATTATTCAAATCAAAATTGAGCATAGTAAAATCTATACAACAAATAACTCATTTTTTTGTTTTGGAATATACACAGACTTCAATGTGTAATGAATTGTGAATTTGAGCAAATAAACGAACTGGGAAAAATTATATATGAATGTTCACACTTCACACTAATTAAAAAAAGGGATAATTTCAAAAATGACCAAGTTACCCAATCGATGGGAATTTTTGACCTTTGATTTGAAAATTCTTATTTTGACCAGTTGCCCCGGTTGCCCAAAACGTGTCGGCCCCCATGAGACGCCAAGTGTCCCAAGTTGCCCAAAATTTGGCGGCGTTGTCCAAAAAATCGCCACTTGGCATCCCCCCGTTAAGTGTTGCATTGGGCAACTGGTCAAAATAAGAATTTTCAAATCCAAGGTCAAAAATCCTCATTGATTGAGCAACTTGGTCATTTTTGGAATTATACCTTAAAAAAATGTCACTAAATAGAAGTCTATATCTCAATATTCCGATTCCTATCTATTACTCATGCTTTATGTTTATTTTTTTGGTAACCGTGGTGTCAATCCACGGGGCTTGCACCCACACAGAGAACCACTTAAAGCCAACCCAATGCCACATGGAATCGAACAGCTTAGAGCTCACCCCTTTGGCGACGCTGTCGTGGCCACTTCAGGTCTGTTTGCACCAAGTGTGGTTCGAACTTGAGACCTCTCACATTTTAGTGATGATAGTCACAAGCTTTTGCCACTCGATACTTCTTTTGTCCTATATTGGTATTTACACTTTCATTTGGTGTTTTAATTAAGACGCTAAGTTACTAAAGAACATATGAAAACAATGGCGTGGCATATTATTTATGGCCATGTGTGAAAAAAAGGACACTTAAGCATATATGATTAACTAAAAATACCACATCATAAACTTTGTCGGCCAAACCGACCACTTGGAGACTAAATTACCACACCAAATGAATGGATAACCCCCAAAAAAGTATAATTACTAAACGGCAACAACACTACAAATAAATCTGGGTTTAGGTTCGATGAAATCGACCCAAAATTGCAAAGAAAGTCGACCCTAAGTATAATTCTAAAACAAATAATTTTTGAAAGTTAATTCATATATAAGTTTTTTAAATAGATTTTTGGATTATAAATGGTATTTTTCTAAAATCATTTGTATATCATTTCTGTATTTATAAAAAGTATTTAAATTATTTTATATAATTTTAAATGATTTTTCAATTAAAAAACATTTCTAATTTATAAAACAGTTAGGGTCTACAATGTCGACCCTAAACGTTTAGAGGGATGCTAAAAATAATGGCGGGTTGATTGGATTCAGGTGAAATTTTTGGTAAAAATTTGATGAAAATTTTGGGTCGACAATGTCGACCCTAAGTGTTTTAAAAATTGTTTTAAATACTTATATATAATTTAAAATGAATTTTAAATATTAGAAAATATATTTGGTATTGAAAAACATTTAGGGTCGACAATGTCGATCCTAAATGTGTGGGCCAAAGGCTTCCTTTGACTAACCATTTTTGTTGAAAAAATGTGGGTCCCATGCTACAGTTAGAGTCGACAATGTCGACCCTAAAAAATCCCCGTCCTCAAAGGTTGAAATTGGTGTAGTGCATTCATTCATTTTAAGCACTTTTGGTGTATCAAAATTGGGTGCTACAAATTACTCCTGAAATTTTTAGACGTGACATTTTTTTTACATAAAAATCAACTACAACAATGATTTGACACACTTTCCTTTTTAGCCAAATGACCAAATCAACAAACTTACACAAAATATTAGCATTGACCCCTGCACAATGTTAAGTTTTAGATACAATGTGATAACACATGTGTTCTTTGATGAAAATTAATACTTAAGTATATACACTAGATTTTCTCACATGATCTCCTGTAAATAATTTTATTACCTGAAATGTAAGGGTTAATAATGGGATCACACGCTAATTGTATATAATCTCCAACAAGTAAAATGCTAGTAAGGAAATTGATGAATAATCTTAAAAAGTTGAAACTTAATCATATAGGTTCGTACAGTGTAGTTTGCATAAAATAGAAACACACTTTTCAGTTGTCAGCTTTTAGTCATTGAATCATAGTACGTTTTATTGTTCATTTGAGTCACTAAAAGATGGTTTGAATTACTAAATACACTCCGAGAATTTTCTCCAACACTACTAAACACATAACACGAAACTCACTCAATTCATTCAATAGTTTGAATTAAACGCTCCCAGCACACAAAAAGTGTTTTCCTGGTATGCATTTAAATACCTGTTTAATCTGTTACCCAAACCGCCCATTTAGTATTTTACCACATTTAGTACGTACTTATAATGCTATCTAAAATACACTCTTACATATTTTATATGGCCTACTAAAATTGTAATTTGCCTACTAAAAGTTGTGCGCGACACAAATGATCTACTTACACGGTACGGGAATCAATTGTGCGCGACACAAATGATCTACTTACACGGTACGGGAAACAAATAATCATTGACTCATTGTGCGTTTTATTGTTCATTAGAGTTGTTAAAAGATGGTTGTGTCATGTTTAGGTCATCATGTAACAAAAAAAACCATTTATAAAAAATATCAAGCAAATCTATGTAAAAATGTTAAACTCGTATGTAGGTAATTAAAACTGATATATAAAAATTTTAAAGTTGTGTATTACCATCTTCTAATGCCTCAATACCAAAAAGTTAAATAACTAAAATGAGATAAACGATAAGGTGCTTTTTATAAGCTTATCCAATATGGCAATAAGACCTGACCTGGCTGATTTGTTACCCATTTAGACCCATATCCTAACCTTCCTGACCTGTCCATTTCATAACATCTGGAAGGACCAAAATTGACTCCAAAGGCAACAATTATTCCTTAAATTTCATACCTATATCAGCTTCAAATTCAGATCTAGCACCTTGGAAGTGCTCCATTGGGGAAAGTAATGGTAATAAAATGGTTGGGCTGGTGAGTGTAATGGTAACACAAAAAGTGTTTTCCTGGTATGCATTTAAATACCCATTTATACCGCCCTTTTAGTACTTTACCACATCTAGTAGAGACTCAAACTAATTTAAAAATCAAGTAAAAAAATAATTTATGATGTCATAAAAATCACAGTTCTTACAATTTATACTACTATAAAGAACATACATATCCAAAGAATCGAGAAGATACCCTTTTTTAATCTTCACCACTGGGTTTTGTAACAAAGTGGTTGGGCTGGTGAGAGTAATAGTAACCAGATGGTTTACCAATGTCCTGCTTTAATAAGGCATGTGATATTAATATTTAAAAGGTGTCATTCTTGGGGAAATAATCCTTATATCGGTAACAATATAGTTTACTTAACAAATACTAACAAGTTAAACATAAAAGACTTACCATAGATTCTTTAGAAAATTTCTGAGCCATGAGAAGAGTTCCATTAGCATGGTTCTTCATCCAACGTGTACTTTGAGGTGTACATATTCCGGGCTTGAAATGCCTGGTAGATAATACTGGTCCTCTTTTGTGTAAAAAGGTTTACCAAATGATTTAGACCATCGTCAGAAGCCATAACACACAAAATTTATGAATATCATACAGAAAAATTACGTTAAGTTTCAGATCTAAAACTCGATGGTAAGAACTTGTGTTCAGAAGTTTCTAGATCTAACAAATACGTAACAAAAAAGTTTAAGACTAACATATAACACAAAAAGCAAAACTGATGCAAATATAATTAAAAAAAAATGAACTTATAGAAAATCAAATAATCTAAATAATTGTGTTGATTGATTTACCTTGTTCGGAGAATCATGAATTAAATGAAGAATATTTCGGATGATTGGGATCAGATCGATTTTCAAGAAGAAATGGGCAGAGAAATTTATTAGGGTTTAGTTTGGGATTGTGAATGAAATGCTACTACTATTATTCGACTGATTAAATATTACTTTTAGAAAGGCCCTTTAATTATAGAAATGTTATAAACTTGTCCAAATATAGATTGGTTGGAATTCGGACATATTTAGTGAAAAATACAATAAGTTATACTAGCAGGGTATCTGTGCGTTGCGGCGGCGGGTACCCTGAAATATAATTTTTCGGTGAATCATGTATTTTAGTTTATTATGTTCTTTTTTATGATAAATTTACGGATATCAAGAATTTCGTTTAGCTCGTGCCCTTTGGCTCGTGTCTGTTTGGGATTGAGCCCGTTTGGCCCATGCCCGTTAGGGCTCGATCCCATTTGGCCCTATACCCGTTCAGGGTTAAATATTTGTATAATTTGCTTTATTATTTGTATTATTAACATTTAATGAAAGAATTGTGTTTAAGCTGGTTATAAAATATGCTTGATAATTTGTATTTCTTATGTAAGAGGTGTTTTAATAACTGCATTAATTGTATTTATTGACCAGTTAATTAATTGAATCTAATGTACATAATGATTTATTTATTCTATTTAATGTTAGTATTTCTATTTTAATTAGTTGTACTTTGAGCTTAAGAACTTGTAAATGTTAGACAATGTGTTTTAATTACTTGTACTTTTAGCTTTATAACTTGTATTGCTTAATTTTAAGAGATTCCATTTTTAGTAGGCCTTAAGGCTTTATAAGATAGTAAGATATCTTTATCTGGTCATCGCTTAAGATGTCTGGTAGTCTGGTACCGATGAGCAATTACTAATTTAGTTTGTGTCCCTTGTGGTCACAGGTTTTAGCTATTTAGAGCAACTAGAGATTGTTTCTTAAAGACTGCAATTGGTTTAATGTAAATTTTAAATTTGTATATTGATTACTATTAAATAAAATTAATATTAGAAATTTTGTTTAACCTGCTACAACTTGTACATGAAACTGCTTTAATTAACCTCGATTGTTTGTAATGAACTAAACAAAATAAAATGTGAATTCAGGATGAAACGGCTTTAGCTGAGGTTTTTTTCACTCGGTAAGAACTAAGGAAGCTTGTTACCAGGATGGAAGCATCAATCATGTGTTCACATGCCTTTTTTGATTACTTGAAATTGAAAGTCGCTGATACAAATAGCTATAGTAAACAATGAAAGCTCAAAAAACACCTTACTGGTAACAAAATGGTTTCGAATAAACATGACAAAGGTACGTAAAAACTACGTATACATATGAACACTAGCAAATAACAAGACTTAGATTATATGATTAGTTATGTAGAGACTTTCTCAGCCATGAGATGATTGTTCTTCAAAGAAATATACTTGTATATTTTGAGGTATGAAATCCTGCTGCCTGTTGAATTATGTCATTCCCATCAAAGTTTAACTGCAAATGATCATTAGATTCAAGTAATGGTTTCCAACTTCAATTGAATGCACCAAGTGAGAAGAGGGCACTTTGGAAGTACTCCTTTGGGCAGTTCTGGCTTGTTTGATCCAATTGATCTTCAAATATTTCTAAATTTGACTCAAAATTTATTTTCATAACTAAAAAGCAACTTTCCATGCAGAAATCATCGGGTTCTCATGAACTTCTTTGCCTCTTCAATTCTGAGGTCCATGGGGTTCCGATTGGTCACACAGACCATAGGCTCAAGAAAATGGCACAACCATATCCGTCTGAGTGCCCACAGCATTCACCCCACTAGCCTGACCCGCCACACATGTTGGCTCACTTGGCCCAGAACCACCAATCTCGCTATCAAAACCTGGCCCATTAGGGTTAACCATATCCGCTTAAAGAGCCACACCATTCACTCGACCGGCCTAACGCACCACAGACCCTGACCCACTTGGCATACCTAACCCATTAGGGTTAGCCACACCCGATAGAAGACGGTAATGTTTGCAACCATGTCACTTCTGAAAAGCTCTTGGTTGGCAGTTCAAAGTTATTTCGCCTTCATTGAACCATGGAAATGTAGGTTTAACTGCCTTTTGTTTCGTCTGGCTATCAATTTATGTACCATCCCTTCGTTTTCTTGTTGACGGTATAGTTGCATCATTTGATCTATCATCCGTGCCGACAGGTATCCGAGGTATTGATCTTTCCCGGGTAATGGCATTTAAACGACGCTTTTTGGGTTGCTTTTGTTTATACGCGAAAGTACCTTCGCCAGCAGGAGCATCAGTTGCTTTTGGCAGTTGAAATAGCTTACGAGTGGAATTTAATAGGCGTCCTCGGCTCGATACACATGGGCAAGCCCTAGAATGCATGTTTTCGGTGTCACTGATGGTTCTTCCCGAATCATCAGAATCACTAGAACAGTTGATGAATTTACCTGCATTTTATGATCGTTGCCAATGTTATCATTCTAAGATCTATAAAAAGGGTATTTTATTACGTATAATACTATTATGCCTATTCATTTTGTCCATTTTAGTCCTTTTTAGCATCTGTGTCTTGACACACTATTTGTTTTGATTCTTGATCATGGATAGAAGAAAAAAGTTTCTGTGCAGTATCAATATATAATTTGCTCAAAAAAAAAGTATCAATATATAAAGACTACTACAGATAATGCTGTATCGATGCAACTAAAATGTGTACTATTGTCAAGTATGTATACTAACCTCCGCACAGTTCTTCGGTAGCACCAAACACCTTCTAGTTCTTCCCAGTATCAGTGGCAGTCAATACCTATTCAAATTAGGGAATAAGTTTCACCTTTTCAAATAAGGGAATAAGTTTCACCTTAGTGAAATATATATATGTAGCAGCTGTTTCAGATACTTTTACGTCTTGACCAACAAAGATAAGTACTGGATTAGCGTTGAGCCATAAGATGGTTATCGGGGTGCTGGTGGTTAAAAGGAGAAGCACTGTTCGGTGAAGGGTTCGAGCATGAGTATGAAGTTAAGGGCATATCGGTCATTTCATATGTTTGGATTATTACTCATATAAATCTTCTACTTTTCTTCCCCAATTTGTTTACCAAACCTTTACAAAAACACACACACATCATCATCAATGGCGGAGATACTGGCCCTGCTTTGGAAATAATGAACTCGAAATGTTTGAAGTTGAATATATGATTTTTCCACTTACTGAAGGATTTGAAAAATATAGAACTTAATCAATGTCAACAATCCGGTCGACATAAATACCATTAATCTTCATTGAAAACTTCCACGTCGTCTGACCTGATCTCTGCTCAGCACCTTGCAGCTGTGCAGCAACTGATGAGCCAGGGGCTGCTACAGTGTTTGGAACATTCAACCCTTGGTTTGTGGGGTTGACAAGCGCACCACCATATCGCTGCAGTTCTGTCAATAGAAGTATTAGCATTGACCCCTGCACAATGTTAAGTTTTAGATACAATGTGATAACACATGTGTTGTTTGATGAAAATTAATATTTAAGTATATATTCTACATTTGCTCATATGATCTCATGTAAATAATTTCATTACCTGTAACGTAAGGGTTAATATTGGGATCACGCTAACTGTATATATCTTAAAAAGTTGAAACCACTTTACATTCTGATATTAACCATATAGGTTCTTACAGTGTAGTTTGCACAAAATAGAAAGACAGTTTTCAGAGTTGTCAGGTTTTAAGTCATTGACTCATAGTACATTTTATTGTTCATTTGAGTCATTAAAAGATGGTTCGGTGTCATGTTTACGTCATTATATAACCAAAACACCATCAAAATCGTTTTTAATATAATAATGAGTATCTTTAAGTAAAATGTTGAGCTTGTATGTAGGTAACAAACCTTGATATCTTCTAATACCTCAAATGTACCGAAAAGTTAAATGACTAAAACGAGAAAAATGATAAGGTATTTTTTAGAAGCTTGTCTAATACGACCTGGCCTGGCGGGACTATTACAAATTAAAGCCCATTTTCCAACCTTCCTGACCCGTCCTTTTTGATAACATCTAGACAGACCTAAATTACTATTAATTACCTCGAAAGGAAACAATTATTCGTTAAAATTCATAGCCATATTAGCTTTACTTTCAAATCGAGTACCAGTTCCATTGTAAACAACAAGTTGATTATTGTTGGCCCGGTCGATGGATCTATGATCTAAACCGTAGTCACGATATACTTAAAAACAAGATAAAAGATTGAAACTTTGCTAAAATATAAAATGCTTTATAAATCTGTCATCATATTGTTTGATACAGAAACTAATCTATTTATACATAATGAAACGGTATGTTTGAAAGGGTACAATGGTTCGTTTGTGTCCCTTTGATTGTTTGTAACTGCCATGTAACTGCTATGCAGTTATTTCCTGCGAGTTGACTTTCTTGGTTGACTTTGACTTTCGGGTAAGATTGGGATTAACCCAATATTCTCCCCCTTAATCACAATCGCTTTGTCGTAAATCTTTAACTCCAATAAGTTGTCTCATTGTTAGTAATTTGATCTTCAGTAGTGCTTGAAACTGCCAATAGGAGGGTTGGTTCTAAATCTTCTTCGATGAAGTTCGTCTCTTCTTGTCTTTGATATCTTCGATCTTTTTTATGACAATGTGAGGCATAATGTCCATAATCATTGCAATTATAACATTTTACTTTGCTGAAATCTCTAGGTTTTTTTGTTGCTTCATTGTGATGTCTTCGACCATTATCGTTGTGTTTTGAAAACAATAGTTTATCTTGATCTTCAAATGCTCTTCCCTTATTAACTTTTACTCTTTCTTCGTAGGTTTTCATTCTACCAATAGCTTCGTCTAGAGTCATTGTATCTAGATCGGAGTATTGCTCTATGGATGCGACAATTTGAATGAATCTTTCAGGTACAGAATTTAGCAATTTTCGTACGAGAGTTGGTTCATCAAGTGTTGATCCAAGACTTGTCATCTTTGAAGTAATATTTGTCATCTTTGTTGTGAATGAATCGATGGTGTCATTTTTCTCCATTTGTAATATCTCAAATTCTGATTTGAGTGTTTGTAGTTTTGCCTTTTGCACTCGATCCACTCCAACATTTCTAATCTTTAATGTATCCCAAACTTCTTTTGCGCTTTTGCTATTTGCCACTTGTAATGTCATTTCTTCGGATAGTCCATGAAATAGGTATGCAATCGCAGTCTTGTCTTGCTTTTCATCGATTTTAGTTGCAACGGTAGGCTCAATCATTTCCCATAATCCATTTGCTTGTAAAATGATCTTCATTCTTATTGACCATATCGTATAATTTGTTGCCTTCAACAAGGGGCATTGGAAATAGGGTGTCGATCCCATCCCCTTGGTTGTACCGTTGTTCGAACTATTACTAGATTCGTCTTCTTTTTCCATAATTAATTTTGAAAAAGTCTTGAGTCTAATATAATACTCTTATAAAACTTTTGAAACTTTTTTTAATAACTTTATAATTTCTTAAAAAACTTAATAATGCAAAATCTTGAAAACTTTAAACTTTTAAAAACTTTATAAAAACTTAAAAAAACTTTAAAACTGTAATCTTTAAAACTTATAAACCTTAAACTTTATATATTTCTTATCCTAAATCCAATAAAAACTTAAACTTTGTTTCTTATTATAAACCTAATATGAAAAACTTAAAAAAAACTTGTTTCTTACCATAAACCAAATAAGAAAAAACTTAAAAAAAACTTATTTCTTATCATAAACCAAATAAGAAAAAACTTAAAAAAAAACTTATTTCTTATCATAAACCAAATAAGAAAAAACTTAAAACTTTCAAACTCTTAAAACTTAAAATACTTTAAAACTTAAATCTAAAATGAGTAACCTTTCTAAAACAAATCTATACAATATATATCACTAATACTAATATATACTAAAAAAATAGAAATAAAAAGTGGAAGGGTGGTTTTATAATTTTTGAAACCTGAGGGGTAATATTAAACCCCGAATCCCTTTTTTTGCTTTGTGATGCCCTAATATTATTGATGCGCCTCTTTTGGCTTCTTATCTTATGTGAGATAAATAAAAACGTCTCTCTTCTTCTTTGGAGACTAACTGTCTCACTTTTTCCCTCTCCTTTTGGTGGTTGACCGCCTGTTATATGGCGTGGTTAACCTATCCTTGTTCTTCTCCGGTTGGTGAGTACTTGGAATCCCACAGGAGTGAAACTAGGGTTTCGTTGATTTGGGATTTTTCTAACCGTTTAAGATTTGGGATTTTTGGAGATTAAATTGAATCAATTGATGATTCAATTGGGTGTTCTGGGCTTGATTCTTCAAAGAACAGGTGTGTTTGTTCCTGGTTATGAATCGATTTGATGATGACTAAGTGTTATCTGTTGGTATGGTTTTTTTTTAAATCGAATAGATGAAACGGTTTTATAACCGTATCTTAATCCGTTTGGATTGGATGATTTCTGTATGGTTTTGTTTTCGGTGTTAAGTTGTTCTTGACAGATTTTGCAAAAATGGATGTAACCTTTTGATGCCGGTTGATTAATCACAAAAAAACGTGGTTAATCCCTTTGGTGACAAACTGGGTTCTCCTTTGAATAACCACAAGAAAATGATTTTCTTGATTTTTGTGGTTTTGTTGGATTTGCAAAAAATTTACCGAAAAAAAAACAGAGTTGTTTCGATTAAAAAAAATAAGAAAACTTGGTATATGATGATTCGGTTAAACAACCAAACCTGCTCTGATACCAATTGTTGGCCCGGTCGATGGATCTATGATCTAAACCGTAGTCACGATATACTTAAAAACAAGATAAAAGATTGAAACTTTGCTAAAATATAAAATGCTTTATAAATCTGTCATCATATTGTTTGATACAGAAACTAATCTATTTATACATAATGAAACGGTATGTTTGAAAGGGTACAATGGTTCGTTTGTGTCCCTTTGATTGTTTGTAACTGCCATGTAACTGCTATGCAGTTATTACCTGCGAGTTGACTTTCTTGGTTGACTTTGACTTTCGGGTAAGATTGGGATTAACCCAATATTGGGTNTAGTGTGATTCAATCTGTTCACGTGCTGTAGACGTGAAGTTCTCCCATTCAGTTAGAAGCTTGTTTTCAACATCTTGTTGTCCAATTTCTGTTCCATGACAAAGTCTTCTAACTCGTTCCCACATAGCATAAGCAGTTTCACAACTGTCGACTGCAGCAAAGATCTCACGAGGCAAACCGAGTTGAATGAGATGCATTGCCATATCATCTGCTTTGATCTGCTTTCTGTCTTCAGGTGTGTAATCATCTTCTGTTTGGTCACGATAGAATGGTTGAGTAGGAGGTGTTGTATCTGGATTCCCCGGATCTAGAACTTGTTTTGGCTTAAATGGACCTTGTTCAATGGATTTGATCATAAGTTTGCCATCATCTTTGGTTTTGATGTAACGAAGCATACGGCTTGTCCACGGAAGATAACCACCTTTTTCAAGCATAGGAGGACGGTTTTCGGCACCGGCGGCATGAATATCTTGTTGAGATGCCATTGTATGAATCTTAAGTAAAAAGTTGTTCAAAGGATCTTTTGAAAGATAACAAAGGTTGTTGTTGTAGATGTTTTGGTGAAAAATTAGGTCTAAAACTTAAAAGATGTCAATAACTACTTCCCGGAGTGTTTTTAGGCCTCGAAACTTGGGATGAATGAATTAATCCATTCAACGTGTCCTTCTCCTCGGTCTCACGGTCGTTTTGACAGGTATTTCACTGAAAACGGAGTTACGGTTCAAAACTTATAGCCGTTTGAAGTTTGGTACATCTGTAAAGTAGCTTACTTGATAAATCTAAGGTAAAACGGGCAGAGTTTCGTTTAGAATTGGTCTATGAAAGTCCTTACTCGATGAACGATAAGGAATTAAGGCTAACTCGCCAAATATGAGCTTACTTGGTAAAACAGTTCCCAAACTCGGTAAAAAAGGACCCAAACTCGAAAGTTTTTGCTTACTCGAAACCCTTACTCGAAAGTTTTCTGCGAGATACTCGGTAAAAGTTCTTACTCGGTAGGTCTGATGTTACTCGGTAAAGTCTGACAGCCAAACTCGATAGAGACTGCTCCTTACTCGATAGAAGCAGCTTGATACTCGAAAAATGACTATCTTACTCGAAAATAAAGGTACCAAACTCGAAAATTTCAACCTAAACTCGATAATTAACGTAAAAACAGCCCGAAATCCGAATTTTTTCACCCAAAAACACTCTAAACTAACCTATAATTATCCCTAGGCGATTGATACCACTTCTAGGACCGTAGAACAACCTTAAAACTTAATGAATCTTGCCTAAATCTAGAGAGAGAAAGAGAGTAGAGAGAGAGAGAGTGGGAGGATCATCTATGTGTGAAATAAGAACATGATAATAACATAAATGAATCAACCAACCTCAAAAGTGAGGTTTACAAGAGTATATATAGTGTCCAAATCAAGGGCTTTACTAACTTTGGGCTTTTACACATTTGTCCCCTAGACTTTGGAATAACATGAATACATGAACTAAATAACATTCTAATGCAACCTATTACATGATTTAATGACCGACACTTTTTATAAATAGAATACGATCCTAACAGTATAAATAAAAGAATGTACCTCCAGTTTGAGCACCTTCATCAACACTATCTTCATTTGAGCAATGGGAAGCGTTTGCCAATTCCAGGATTTGAAGCGGAATCATTGCCGATGATACCTACATTCGCAATCATTGCTGTTGTTAGAAATTATGAATAATAAAAAGGTGTTCTTTTGAAGTAAACATTAACATTACTATTATTATGTATATATGTGGCATCAAATGGCATATACAATAAACATACTAGGATTGAGCGTTGGTGGGAAATGATAAATCAAAGAAACGTTGGGTTTTATATAAAAATCTACAAAAATGTCTTCTATGACAAGTAATTTTTTTTGGTACCGTTGAATCATGTAAACGGTAAAAAGATGATGTCATTTTCAAAATCCTCAGATCTAGGTCGGCCTGGTGAGTGTAATGGTAACAAAATGTTTTACCAAGGTACTGCATCAATAAGGCATGTGATTTTAATATTTAGAAAGTGCTATTTGGTGAAAGAATCCTTGTATATGTAAAAAAAATTGGTTTACCAGGTAGATACTAACAATTTAAACAAAAAAGAATTACCATATATTCCTTAGAAACTTTCTAAGCCATGGGAAGAGTTCCATTAGCATGGTTCTTCATACAACCTGTATTTTGAGGTATACATATTTGTGGCTTGAAATACCTGACAATTATGAATAAACTTTCTGATGCATTTTCCAAAAAACACGGATATGTAAGCATCATACATTGACAAAAGTAGGTAAAAGAGTGAAAATCACTTACTCAAATCGCCATTCCGCACAACAACATGTCTCCTATATACTTCTTTTCTTTTTTCACTCTTTATGGCAATGGAAGTGAATCAAAATGAAAGACAGACAAATGGTGAGTTAAGCAAACAAAACTTACAAAGATTATTAGCCATAAAAAAATGGCAAGTAGCCAGATGATAAAACACAATAAGAAGACATGCCTCGAAACTAATCTTAAAAGATACTAAAACAAAATGATTATTAGCCAAAATATGTTAAATTAGAGATTTAATACTCCATGGTAAGAATTTATGTTCATTAACATATACGAATTGAAAGACTAAAATTTATGGACTAAAAGCCGTTAACATCTTAACAACATGCAATTACATATACGAATTGAAAGACTAAAATTTATGGACTAAAAGCCGTTAACATCTTAACAACATGCAATTACACAACATAAAAATGTAAGAATTAAGAAACTAACATATAACACAAAAAACCCTAACTGATGCAAATATTATTAAAACATGAACTCACTAGTACAATCGACGCTTTCCCCGTCGACTTTTTTACGACGTTGCCGTCGACATGTCCACGGCATTATTTGTTCCCGTCGACATGTCGATGGGATCATGACGATGCGGATGCCCCGTCGACAACAGCATTACCGTCGACATCGTGGGTCCCACTTCGTTTTTCAGTCAAACGAATTCTTTTCCGTCAAATTGTTCCCGTCGACATGTCGACGGTACCATTTCGTCAGGTCAAAATATTTTTTTTGCTTATATAACGGGCTTATGGCTTATTTGGTTTTCAGCTTATGTTTCATACGCTTATTTTTTGTGACTTATTTTGAAACTATCTAAGGTAAAAAGTTTCTAAATAAGCCATAAAAATTTAGCTTATGAAACTATGTCAAACGTTTTTTTTGTCGTTTTCTACATATTCCTGACGACATTGTGTCGACGGGACGACCTTCGTCGCCTGTTCTCCTGTTTCCTGTAGTAACTTAAAGAAAATCAAAAAAAGTATTTCGGATGATTGGGATCCGATCGATTTTCAATAAGAAATGTGCAGAGAAATATATTAGGGTTTGGTTTGGGACTGCGAATGAAGTGCTACTACTACTATTCGACTGATTAAATATAAGTTTTAGAAAGGCCCTTTAATTATAGAAATGTTATAAACTTGTCCAAATTATAGAGTGGTTGGAAGTTGGACAAATTTAGTGAAAAATTACAATTGTGTTAGTGTATTAGGTTATATATCTTTATCTTGTCGTCGCTTAAGATGTCTGGTACTGATGAGCAATTACTAATTTAGTTTGTGTCCCTTGTGGTCACAGGTTTTAGCTTTTTAGAGCAACTAGAGATTGTTTCTTAAAGACTGCAATTGGTTTAATGTAAAATTTAAATTTGTATACTGATTAATATTAAAAAAAATTAATATTAGAAATTTTGTTTAACCTGCTACAACTTGTACATGAAACTGCTTTAATTAACCTCGATTGTTTGTAATGAACTAAACAAATTAAAATGTGAATTCAGGATGAAACGGCTTTAGCTGAGGTTTTTTTCACTCGGTAAGAACTAAGGAAGCTTGTTATCAGGATGGAAACATCAATCTTCACAAGCCTGTTTTGATTACTTGAACTTGAAAGTCGCTGATATAAATAGCTATAGTAAACATATGAAGGCTCAAAAACACCTTAAGCTGGTAACAAAATGGTTTCGAATAAACATGACAAAGGTACGTAAAAACTATGTATACATATGAACACTAACAAACTAACAAGATTCAGATTATATTCTTAGCTATATCTTTAGAGACTTTCTTAGCCATGAGATGATTATTCTTCGAAGAAATATACTTGTATATTTTGAGGTATGAAATCCTGCTACCTGTTGAATTCTGTCATTCCCATCAAAGTTTAACTGCAAATGATCATTAGATTCGAGTAACGGTTTCCAACTTCAATTGAATGCACCAAGTGAGAAGAGGGCACTTTGGGAGCACTCCTTTGGGCAGTTCTGGCTTGTTTGATCCACATGATATTCAAATATTTCTAAATGGTTTGACTCAAAATTTATTTTCACAACTAAAAAGCAACTTTCCAGGCAGAAATCATCGGGTTCTCATGAACTTCTTAGCCTCTTCAATTGTGAGGTCCATGGGGTTCTGATTGGTCACAGAGACCATAGGCCAAATAAATGGCACAACCATATCCGTCTGATGGCCCACAGCATTCACCCCACTAGCCTGACCCACCACAGATGTTGGCTGACAAGGCCCAGAACCACCAACCTCGCCATCAAAACCTGGCCCATTAGGGATAACCACATCCGCTTGACGAGCCACACCATTCGCTCGACCTGGCCTAACCCACCACAGACCTTGACCCACTTGGCTCAAACACACCTAACCCATTAGGGTTAACCACACCTGACTGAAGACGGCAATGCTGGCTACCATGTCACCTCAGAAAAGTTCTTGGTCGGCAGTTCAAAGTTATTTCGCCTTCGTTGAACCGTGGCAATGTAGCTTTAACAGCCTTTTGTTTAGTCTGGCTATCAATTCATGTACCATCCTTTCGTTTTCATGTTGATGGTATAGTTGCATCGTTTGATCCATCATCTGCGCCGACAGGTATGCGAGGCATTGATCTTTCCCGGGCAATAATGGAATTTAAATGACACCTTTTGGGTTGCTTATGTAGAATCTGTTTCAGATACTTTAACGTCTTGAACAACAAAGATAAGTACTGGCTTAGAGTTGAGCCATAAGATGGTTATCGGGATGGTGGTGGTTAAAAGGATAAGCACTGTTCGGTGAAGGGTTCGAGCCATGAGTGTGAAGTTACTGCACCATAAGCTTGAGGTGTAATCCCGTCCATGCCCATGGACAAACCATAAATCACCGAGAAACCATTGATGTTAGTTATTGCATTGGAAAGAAAGCCGCCAGCTGTTCCGAGTTCACCGATTCTTCCTAGGACAAACATCGAAGTGAAAGATTTGCCACAGAAAAGAAAACCAGTGAGGATCGTAGGTACTGCATCCAAAGTAGTTGATTGATCTCTTGTAGCACCTGAAATTTTCAAACAAAAGATCAAGCGACCTTATCATCACAATATGATTACCAGACATTCATTGATTTTAAGCACTTTTGGTGTATCAAAATTGGGTGCTACAAGTTATTCATGAAATTATTAGACGTGACATTTTTTTATATAAAAATCAACTACAACAATCACACGATTTTAGACACTTTCTTTTTTAGCCAAATGACCAAATCCACAAACATACACAAAATATTAGCATTGACCCTTGCACAATGTTAAGTTTTAGATACAATGTGATAACACATGTGTTCTTTGAAGAAAATTAATATTTAAGTATATACTCTACATTTGCTCATATGATCTCATGTAAATAATTTCATGAGAAATGATATATGGACCTAAAAATAGATCTAATTGTAGACCTAAAAACATGTGGCATCATCCTGATGGCTGCAGACAGGGACCACTTATTTTAAAACCTATCAGGATCATGCCATATGTGTTTAGGTCCACTTTTAGGTCTATTTTTAGGTCTATGTATCATTTCTCTAATTTCATTACCTGTAACGTAAGGGTTGATATTGGGATCACGCTAACTGTATATACCCAACAGTTAAACTACTAATAAGGAAATTTATGAATAATCTTAAAAAGTTGAAACCACTTTACATTCTGATATTACACTTTTCAGAGTTGTAAGGTTTTAAGCCATTGACTCATAGTAAGTTTTATTGTTCATTTGAGTCATTAAAAGATGGTTCTGTGTCATATTTACGTCATTATGTAACCAAACAACCATCAAATCGTTTTTAAAATAATAATAAGCATCTTTATGTAAAAATGTTGAGCATGTATGTAGGTAACAAACCTTGATATCTTCTAATACCTCAAATGTACCAAAAAGTTAAATGACTAAAACGAGAAAAATGATTAAGGTACTTTTTATAAGCTTGTCTAATACGACCTGGCTGGACTGTTACCCATTAAGGCTCATTTCCCAACCCACCTGACCCGTCCTTTTACATATAATGCTATCTAAAATACACATTTAGTACGTACTTATAACGNTCTTTTATATAATAAAAGACTTACATCATTTCGGAGTTTTTTTGACAGAACAATCTTATGGGAAAAAAAATTGGACCAATAGAAGAGCTTTATTTTGCCACGTAGGAGAAATCGAGCAATATGATTGGCCAATAAAAAGTCAAAATTGAATTGATTTAGGTCAAACTTTAATAAATTTGGTGGAGAATTTGATTGAGGAAAAAAATACATAAAAATATAGGTGTCTAATTTATTAAAATAAAAACTTAGAAAAAGATGAAGTAATTAATAAAACTTTAGTGGTTGAATTTTAAATAATTATATGGAGTTAAGTTTAAAATTATAAGTCTACATATTTTTTTAATAACTTTAGATAATAAACAAATAACCCTTTATTTATTAAGGTTTGGTTTGGGACTATGAATGAAATGCTACTACTAATATTCGACTGATTAAATATAAGTTTTAGAAAGGCCCTTTACTTATAGGGATAATTCCATATTTACCCAACTTAAACATCATAATTCCATATTTCCCCAAAACACAAGTTTTTAATGCATATGTACAATGCTTTTAAAGCATTTGTTGGGGAAATATGGAATTATGAGGTTTAAGTTGGGTAAATATGGAATTGCCCCAATTATAGGAATGTTATAAACTTGTCCAAATTATAGAGTGGTTGGAATTCGGAAATATTTAGTGAAAAATACAATAAGTTATACTAGCAGTCTCTGACTTGACCCCTGCACAATGTTAAGTTTTAGATACAATGTGATAACACATGTGTTCTTTGATGAAAATTAATACTTAAGTATATGCACTAGATTTTCTCACATGATCTCCTGTAAATAATTTTATTACCTGAAATGTAAGGGTTAATAATGGGATCACACGCTAATTGTATATAATCTCCAACAGGTAAAATGCTAGTAAGGAAATTGATGAATAATCTTAAAAAGTTGAAACTTAACCATATAGGTTCGTACAGTGTAGTTTGCATAAAATAGAAACACACTTTTCAATTGTCAGCTTTTAGTCATTGAATCATAGTACGTTTTATTGTTCATTTGAGTCACCAAAAGATGGTTTGAATTACTAAATACACTCCGAGAATTTTCTCCAACACTACTAAACACATAACACGAAACTCACTCAATTCATTCAATAGTTTGAATTAAACGCTCCCAGCACACAAAAAGTGTTTTCCTGGTATGCATTTAAATACCTGTTTAATACGTACCCAAACCGCCCATTTAGTATTTTACCACATTTAGTACGTACTTATAATGCTATCTAAAATACACTCTTACATATTTTATATGGCCTACTAAAATTGTAATTTGCCTACTAAAAGTTGTGCGCGACACAAATGATATACTTACACGGTACGGGAATCAATTAGTATAGAATGAGGTTCCAAGTTTTTAGCTGTCCTGATTTAGTCATTGACTCATTGTGCGTTTTATTGTTCATTAGAGTTGTTAAAAGATGGTTGTGTCATGTTTAGGTCATCATGTAACAAAAAAAAACCATTTATAAAAAATATCAACCAAATCTATGTAAAAATGTTAAACTCGTATGTAGGTAATTAAAATTGATATATAAAAATTTTAAAGTTGTGTATTACCATCTTCTAATGCCTCGATACCAAAAAGTTAAATAACTAAAATGAGATAAACGATAAGGTGCTTTTTATAAGCTTATCCAATATGGCAATAAGACCTGACCTGGCTGATTTGTTACCCATTTAGACCCATATCCTAACCTTCCTGACCTGTCCATTTCATAACATCTGGAAGGACCAAAATTGACTCCAAAGGCAACAATTATTCCTTAAATTTCATACCTATATCAGCTTCAAATTCAGATCTAGCACCTTGGAAGTGCTCCATTGGGGAAAGTAATGGTAATAAAATGGTTGGGCTGGTGAGTGTAATGGTAACACAAATAGTGTTTTCCTGTTATGCATTTAAATACCCATTTATACCGCCCTTTTAGTACTTTACCACATCTAGTAGAGACTCAAACTAATTTAAAAATCAAGTAAAAAAATAATTTATGATGTCATAAAAATCACAGTTCTTACAATTTATACTACTATAAAGAACATACATATCCAAAGAATCGAGAAGATACCCTTTTTTAATCTTCACCACTGGGTTTTGTAACAAAGTGGTTGGGCTGGTGAGAGTAATAGTAACCAGATGGTTTACCAATGTCCTGCTTTAATAAGGCATGTGATATTAATATTTAAAAGGTGTCATTCTTGGGGAAATAATCCTTATATTGGTAACAATATAGTTTACTTAACAAATACTAACAAGTTAAACATAAAAGACTTACCATAGATTCTTTAGAAAATTTCTGAGCCATGAGAAGAGTTCCATTAGCATGGTTCTTCATCCAACGTGTACTTTGAGGTGTACATATTCCGGGCTTGAAATGCCTGGTAGATAATACTGGTCCTCTTTTGTGTAAAAACGTTTACCAAATGATTTAGACCATCGTCAGAAGCCATAACACACAAAATTTATGAATATCATACAGAAAAATTATGTTAAGTTTCAGATCTAAAACTCGATGGTAAGAACTTGTGTTCAGAAGTTTCTAGATCTAACAAATACGTAACAAAAAAGTTTAAGACTAACATATAACACAAAAAGCAAAACTGATGCAAATATAATTAAAAAAAATGAACTTATAGAAAATCAAATAATGTAAATAATTGCGTTGATTGATTTACCTTGTTCGGAGAATCATGAATTAAATGAAGAATATTTCGGATGATTGGGATCAGATCGATTTTCAAGAAGAAATGGGCAGAGAAATTTATTAGGGTTTAGTTTGGAATTGTGAATGAAATGCTACTACTATTATTCGACTGATTAAATATAACTTTTAGAAAGGCCCTTTAATTATAGAAATGTTATAAACTTGTCCAAATATAGATTGGTTGGAATTCGGACATATTTAGTAAAAAATACAATAAGTTATACTAGCAGGGTATCTGTGCGTTGCGGCGGCGGGTACCCTGAAATATAATTTTTCGGTGAATCATGTATTTTATTTTATTATGTTCTTTTTTATGATAAATTTACGGATATCAAGAATTTCGTTTAGCTCGTGCCCTTTGGCTCGTGTCTGTTTGGGATTGAGCCCGTTTGGCCCATGCCCGTTAGGGCTCGATCCCATTTGGCCCTATACCCGTTCAGGGTTGAATATTTGTATAATTTGCTTTATTATTTGTATTATTAACATTTAATGAAAGAATTGTGTTTAAGTTGGTTATACAATATGCTTGATAATTTGTATTTCTTATGTAAGAGGTGTTTTAATAACTGCATTAATTGTATTTATTGACCAGTTAATTAATTGTATCTAATGTACATAATGATTTATTTATTCTATTTAATGTTAGTATTTCTATTTTAATTAGTTGTACTTTGAGCTTAAGAACTTGTAAATGTCAGACAATGTGTTTTAATTACTTGTACTTTTAGCTTTATAACTTGTATTGCTTAATTTTAAGAGATTCCATTTTTAGTAGGCCTTAATGCTTTATAAGATAGTAAGATATCTTTATCTGGTCATCGCTTAAGATGTCTGGTAGTCTGGTACCGATGAGCAATTACTAATTTAGTTTGTGTCCCTTGTGGTCACAGGTTTTAGCTTTTTAGAGCAACTAGAGATTGTTTCTTAAAGACTGCAATTGGTTTAATGTAAATTTTAAATTTGTATATTGATTACTATTAAATAAAATTAATATTAGAAATTTTGTTTAACCTGCTACAACTTGTACATGAAACTGCTTTAATTAACCTCGATTGTTTGTAATGAACTAAACAAAATAAAATGTGAATTCAGGATGAAACGGCTTTAGCTGAGGTTTTTTTCACTCGGTAAGAACTAAGGAAGCTTGTTACCAGGATGGAAGCATCAATCATGTGTTCACATGCCTTTTTTGATTACTTGAAATTGAAAGTCACTGATACAAATAGCTATAGTAAACAATGAAAGCTCAAAAAACACCTTACTGGTAACAAAATGGTTTCGAATAAACATGACAAAGGTACGTAAAAACTACGTATACATATGAACACTAGCAAATAACAAGACTTAGATTATAAGATTAGTTATGAAATATACTTGTATATTTTGAGGTATGAAATCCTGCTGCCTGTTGAATTATGTCATTCCCATCAAAGTTTAACTGCAAATGATCATTAGATTCAAGTAATGGTTTCCAACTTCAATTGAATGCACCAAGTGAGAAGAGGGCACTTTGGAAGTACTCCTTTGGGCAGTTCTGGCTTGTTTGATCCAATTGATCTTCAAATATTTCTAAATTTGACTCAAAATTTATTTTCATAACTAAAAAGCAACTTTCCATGCAGAAATCATCGGGTTCTCATGAACTTCTTTGCCTCTTCAATTCTGAGGTCCATGGGGTTCCGATTGGTCACACAGACTCAAGAAAATGGCACAACCATATCCGTCTGAGTGCCCACAGCATTCACCCCACTAGCCTGACCCGCCACACATGTTGGCTCACTTGGCCCAGAACCACCAATCTCGCAATCAAAACCTGGCCCATTAGGGTTAACCACATCCGCTTAACGAGCCACACCATTCACTNAAGAAAGAAGAAGATGAAGAAGATGAGAATGGAAGGAACTCTAATATGTGATATATTAAACTTGTATTATCAAGAGAACCAACCAGCCTTTAGGAAGGCTTATACATCATATATATAGGGGAGTCCAAGGGTTACTTACCAAGTCTTAAGATATTACATGCATGGCCCTTGGACTTCCTCACATTGTAACAATACATCATAAGTTTAACTAAGTATAAATGATAGAAATGTAAGCATAATAAGTCTAACATGCAACCTATTACAAATGTAATGACCGACACTTTTCATTATGTGAAACGTGATCCTAACACACCCGATAGAAGACGGTAATGTTTGCAACCATGTCACTTCTGAAAAGCTCTTGGTTGGCTGTTCAAAGTTATTTCGCCTTCATTGAACCATGGAAATGTAGGTTTAACTGCCTTTTGTTTTGTCTGGCTATCAATTTATGTACCATCCCTTCGTTTTCTTGTTGACGGTATAGTTGCATCATTTGATCTATCATCCGTGCCGACAGGTATCCGAGGTATTGGTCTTTCCCGGGTAATGGCATTTAAACGACGCTTTTTGGGTTGCTTTTGTTTATACGCGAAAGTACCTTCGCCAGCAGGAGCATCAGTTGTGTTTGGCAGTTGAAATAGCTTACAAGTGGAATTTAATAGGCGTCCTCGGCTCGATACACATGGGCAAGGCCTAGAATGCATGTTTTCGGTGTCACTGATGGTTCTTCCCGAATCATCAGAATCTTTTTTGGGTAAAGGGATCTCCACCCTGGTAAAATATATTAACCAAATAAACGTTTAAAGTACAATGGAATGTGGCTGAAGTACCACATTAACCTCAAGCAACCGCTTGAACAACCACTAGAACATTTATGACACAAGCATAGTTGAAAAACTAGCTAACGAAAAAACTAGAGCAAACATGAAAGAAAAAAAACATGCACGAATCAAGCATTGCAATATTACTTCCTCGACTGCCTTGGACCTTAAAATCAAAACATCTTGTGTAAGATTCCCTCCAATTGCCAGGTAAATCAAGAACCAGGGCAGCATAATCATCAGAGAAATAACCTTCAAGCTCGTTATGTCCTCCAGCTGATGANGTTTGGAACATTCAACCCTTGGTTTGTGGGGTTGACAAGCGCACCACCATATCGCTGCAGTTCTGTCAATAGAAGTATTAGCATTGACCCCTGCACAATGTTAAGTTTTAGATACAATGTGATAACACATGTGTTGTTTGATGAAAATTAATATTTAAGTATATATTCTACATTTGCTCATATGATCTCATGTAAATAATTTCATTACCTGTAACGTAAGGGTTAATATTGGGATCACGCTAACTGTATATATCCAACAGTTAAACTAATAATAAGGAAATTTATGAATAATCTTAAAAAGTTGAAACCACTTTACATTCTGATATTAACCATATAGGTTCTTACAGTGTAGTTTGCATAAAATAGAAAGACAGTTTTCAGAGTTGTCAGGTTTTAAGTCATTGACTCATAGTACGTTTTATTGTTCATTTGAGTCATTAAAAGATGGTTCTGTGTCATGTTTACGTCATTATGTAACCAAAAAACCATCAAAGTCGTTTTTTAAATAATAATGAGCATCTTTAAGTAAAATGTTGAGCTTGTATGTAGGTAACAAACCTTGATATCTTCTAATACCTCAAATGTACCGAAAAGTTAAATGACTAAAACGAGAAAAATGATAAGGTATTTTTTATAAGCTTGTCTAATACGACCTGGCCTGGCGGGACTATTACAAATTAAAGCTCATTTCCCAACCTTCCTGACCCGTCCTTTTTGATAACATCTAGACAGACCTAAATTACTATTAATTACCTCCAAAGGAAACAATTATTCGTTAAAATTCATAGCCATATTAGCTTTACTTTCAAATCGAGTACCAGTTCCATTGTAAACAACAAGTTGATAACCTGTTTAAAAACGACAAGAAATCGTATTATACGACTTATGTAACAAGATTTATTATTTTTGGCAAGAAATATTTACTCAAGAACTAATTTATTTAGTCAAACAGTTGTAACTTTTGTAGTTCCTTTTAGTTGTATTATCATTTATTATATCCTTGTATTACATCACTTCGATGATTACTCAAGTCATTCTCCTACTAAAACATTGTAGGACGCAAAATAGTATACCAGCAGATATCGTATACATAAAAGAATGTACCTCTGGCAGCATCAAGTGCTTCAGTTTGAGCACCTTCATCAACACTATCTTCATTTGCGCAATGGGATGCGTTTGCTAATTCCACCACAGGATTTGAAGCGGAATCATTGCGATGATACCTACATTCGCAATCATTGCTGGTGTTATAAATATGAATAAAAAAAAGTTGTTCTTTTGAGAGAAAAATCTTTAATAATGTACCATACTTGTCACAAAAATTACTTCTGTGTAGCGTACAAAAAAAATAGCTTTTTGATGTACTGAACTTTCATTTTTGTCCTTTTTGATGTATTTTCGTGACTTTTTTGCCCTTCGATTTTTAATATTTTGAGGGGCAAAAATGTCAATAGTACATAAAAAGGCCAAAAAATGAAAGTTCAGTACATAAAAAAGCAATTTTTTTTTACGCTACACGGAAGTAATTTTTGTGACAAGTATGATACATTTTTAAAGATTTTTCCCTTCTTTTGAATTAAACATTTACATTACTATTATTATGTATATATGTGGCATCAAATGGCATATAAAATAAACATACTAGGATTGAGTGTTGGTGGGCAATGATNAAATACCTTTAAGCTATGTGAACCATGACTAAACATCAAATTCTGAAACTAAGTTATTGAGAAAACATTATTTTTAAGCCAACCATTGCACTTTTTTACCCACATGCCTCCAACAAACTAACTATGGTAGTAACCAAACCCAACAAATCAGTTTAAAAACACACTGAAAGCCACAAGACACACAAAAAAACCACCACAGATAGATGTTATACTTAGAATACCCGTAGATCGGGTCAAAACACAAACAAAAAAACATACTTGAAAAACACCAAACCACTCAAACACCAATGAAACTACCTAGACTCAAACACCACCGGATTTAGCAAGATCCAGTAGTGTTGGTGGTGGCTTCGGTTTGGTGGTGTGGCGGTGTCTATGGCGGCGCGGCGGTGGTTGGAGGGTTGGTGGTGAAAGTTGTGTGAGTGGGGATGGTGGTAGAAGAGATATTTTATTATGTGTTGAGTTTTGGAGTTGGAGATGAGAGGGCTGTTTAAAGAGATGAATTGTTTCCTTCAAAATCGTAGAGTTAAGTTGCCATAGTTACAACCCAGCCTTTATTAGTTCTCATAATGTAAGTTTACAGGCCCATATAAGTACAGCCTAGCACAAATTTGAACATCCACCCAATACTTGATTTGCAGTTTCGATTTTCATTCATTACTTTCCATCAATACTTGATTTGCAGTTTCAATTTACATTCATTCATTGACCACGATTACATTTATTGATTGACAAGGTAAAATGGACATTGACTGGAAATTTCAGTTTTCCACAATTCCACAATTCCACTTTGACCATTTTTCCATTATAAGTAGTTAAGATTATATATATATATATATCATATATATATTACTAATGATTATATATATATATATATATATATATATATTAATATATAATATATATATATTACTATAATATATATTATATATATATATATATATATTAATATATATATATATATATATATATATATATATATTACTTGTCATAGAAGACATTTTTGTAGAATTTTATATAAAAACCAACGTTTCTTTGATTTTATATATATATATATATATATATATATATATATATATATATAGGGTCATGTTCAATGCAGAACCATTATTTTGTGCAGAACCGTATAGAACCACTTTTGACCAATGAGAATTTAGTATTTTTAAATCTTTTTATTTAATTCAAAAGGGCATAATAGTAAAACATATTTTTTATTTTGTTTTGAATTTTTCTTTTAAAAAAAACGTTTTTAAGTCCCTTGATTTTCGGATTTTTTTTTTTTTCATATTTTTTTCCAGCATACATGTTTTTCTGAAAAATGAGGTGCATGTGTGTTTATTATTATTTTTTAAATGATGTGCGTGTGTGTTTTTTTACGTACAATTGTTTAGACATCAAACTTCTTTTGCTTAAAATGGTAATTACATATATGTTTTTAGTATACATTCTTTAATCTTCGAAGTTTATAACAAAAAAACATAAACATATACATGTTACCTCTAAATGTATAAACAACCAAAAAGATGAATAGTATACACAAAAAGTTTGATATCAAATGAAATTCGATTAAAATACAAATGATGTCAATAAAAAACATGTGTGCACTCTTCCAAGAACATATGTGCACGGCTTCTAAAAAAAAGAATTGAATTCATATATTTATAATTTCTTCATCATATTCACCATCTACGTTAGTTGCGATTTGCCATATTGTCATCATTATCTTTAGTAGCTACCTGATACAACAATATGCAAACACAAGTAAACCAAAAAAACAAAGATTAGTGAACTGACTTCTTTTATTATAACATATACGCACAAACTTTTTATATGACAAAAACCTATGTGCTATAACATATATGCACAAACTATTTAAGTGACAAAAACATATGTGCACAACTTATTTTTAAACATCTATATGAAAATGTCAGTACACCTGATTACACAAACACAAACTTGTATTCGAAACCAAACAAAAATATAAAATCGTATGGAACACGTACTACCGCACCACCAAATACTTTTTTATTAATTGTTTTCCATGAACAAAACTTCAATTTACATAACTGTGTCAAAGCCTTTTGTGGCATCACTGCAGAACTATCTAAAATACGAGGGATCCTAAGCCAAAAAATAAAATAAAATACTACATCCATAATATAAACAAAGTTCATTCCAACATGATTACAAACAGAGGTATCACATCCCCAGTACAGTTATAAACAACAAAGAATTAGCAAGTGCATATATGGTGCTTGGTGTCTTTACCAGAAAAGGTATATCTCGGTTTACGTTACAAAGAGTATAAAAATTTCAATGATAACTAAGAAAGATTTCTAAACAAAGATCTCGGAATCAAAGAACGTCTTTGATATGTCTATTAAACCAAAAACAATTTTGATGCCTGAGAACAATTTCTAAGCAAAGAATCAAAGATCGACTTTGATATCTCTATTAAAAAACGTAGCATTAAAGACCAATACAAAATCAAATTCGATTATGATCTGCACAAAAAAGTCGAATTAAAAACACTTACTGACCAACAACCAACAGGTGTGACTGGATCCGCTTAGCTTCTTCTTGAGATCTTGATGAATTCGATTCATTCATTTTTCTAAAAAAAACCCGCCTTGTCTGATGGAATCAAAAAAAAAATCTTTGTTTGATAAACCACGTTGTGTATTGGTAAGGATGAGAGAAAAAGTAGATATGGAGAAGATAGGGTGACTAGGTTTTTGACGGAGGAAGAGATTGTAGGATGAAAAGTGAGAAGTAGGCGGTTACTAGGATCAAAAAGAGAGAAAAAATGTGGCCCTTGGACCAATTTTTTATAATGTGAGCTAATAATACTTTTTTACTTTTATCAAGATTTTATGCCAACCCTTATCCTTTGTTTAATTACAGTTTTGGTACTGTTTATTTGCCATTGAATCAAACTCATCCATGGCCCAGATTGGTTATATGGTTCTGTAAAGTCTGTACAAAAAATTGGTTTCCTGGCATTGACGCTACACACACACACACAGCAACATAATATATATATTATTATAAAAATAATAAATATTAATATATATATATATATAATATATATAGTATATAATATATATATAAATAGGGTGAGGTTCTTTTCAGAAGCCGAAATAAAATTTGCGAGAACTGCGAGAACCATCATCAACCAATCAGATTTTTTTGAATATTTGATTTTTTATTTAATTCAAAAGGGTATAATAGTTAATACATTTTTTATTTTTTTGAATTTTTTTTTAACAAAAAACGTTTTTCAAGGTCCTAAATTTTAGGATTTTTTTTTTTTTTTTTTTTTTTTTAATAATTATTTTTCGAACATACATGATTTCAAAAAGATGCACATGTGTTTTTTTTATATAAGGTAAATTTGCATATATTTTTATTGTTCAATTGTTTAAACCTTTGATGTGTTTTGATAAAAAAGAATATTTACACAAGTGCATTAAATGACAAACATAAATATTTTACATGTATCATATACATTTCAAAACAAAAACATTATAAATAAAATTAAAAATCATGTCATATACAATTCAAATACAAAATTCTAAAAGTAAAGAATAAATGAAAGTTTCGTTGATGTATAGCCGTGTATCTTCTCACAACTTCATGCACTTGTGTTTTTACTCTTTACTTCTTTATCATAACTATTTTTTTGCTAGATAGTATGTACAAAACACATGTGCACTCTTGACATCGCTCATCATACTCGTACCTGTAAACACAACCAATTAATAAACGAATTATTTAATGATAACATCTAAAGAAACACATATGCACAATGTATTTCTGACTTGTTCACAAGAGACTATTTTGAGAAATTAGTACAACGTTAAAACACAAAACACAAGTGCACCCTTAAATTAGAACTAAACAAAAAACATCCTTATATCATAAATAAAAACATATATGCACTTTCAATACATTTAAACTTAGAAAATGTAAAAACACATATGCACAAAAGGCATCAAATTCACCGGAAACCATGAAAACACATATGCACTCTCAATAACACATATGCACACTCCTTTTATTGACATTGTATCAGCCATAAAACGAGTTTGTACATATATGTATAACTCTTATCTTGATTTTATACAACCCTAAAAACATAAATGCATAATTTAAAACACAAATGCATAAACCCTTCTTCTCGCTTACACTTTAAAACCCACGATGCATAACAACGCTTTTAAACCAAAGGTAATAATCGTTGCAACATTCGAAACCAAAAGTAATAGACCAATCTAACAATGGTTGTTTTATCTAAAATTTAAACCAAACTAATTTGGTACCTGACGTACATACTGACACAAAAGAAAATTTAAAATAATATTATTAACAAAGAACCCCAAATCAATCAATACTAGCATTTTCATGAATAAGTCGAATGACCAAACACAAGATCAAAAATCTCACTGTTGTATAAATCAAATGGCCAAGAGCATGATTTCATTGTAGAGTACTAATCATCACACTTTTCTTTTTCGAGTGGAGTCCTAAATTTCATTGTAGAATTTAACATCAAAATTAGAACTCAAGTCCATATGCTCTTAGGCTTTCGAACTAATACTGGACATTAAGAACCCAAGAGCAACATTTTCTTTAAAATATATGTAGTTGTTAGGCCCAAATAATTAGGAGCAAATATACTAAACAAAATATAATCACAAATTTTTTCATAGTCACCATTTATATGAATAATTAAATTAAAAAAAATAATAATAAAAAAAATAAAATAAAAAAATAAAAAACCAACGATGTGTCATATGAATTATCAATTGTTACCACTTACCACGTACTTTTGTTCAATAACAACAAATTCCATTTGCATATTACGCAACAAGTAATAAAATATGAATGATTTATTATTTAATCCGAAATTGCAATTTACATTCAATAAAAATGAGTTACGGTGGATGTGAAAAAAATAAAAACATTTACCTTTAGATTCTTTGTAGATCAATTGTTGACAAAGCACCTGAATCTTCCTTTGATAAACTACTCATACCACGAACCAATTAAAATGTTGAAAACAAATTCTATTAAAGAGGGTTAGAGATAGATGGTGACTTGGTGAACCCCTTACAGATCGTCGGAAAAATTGACCATATAAGATGGAGGATTTATGTTAGTGGCGGCTCACTTTAGGATTAGGGTTGAAAGAGAGCTTTGAGTTGGAAAGTGAGAGAGATCTGAGAAATTATTTGTGATTCTAATATGAGAGATACGGTTTTAAAATAAATTCATGTGATATTCCTAAAATGCCCTCTCGCCCTCCACTATATAATAAATCACTTTTTGTTTAATTACAATTGGGCCACTTTTAATCATGTCCATTGATCTAATAATCCAATGGTTCAGATTGGTTCTCGCAGTTCTCGCAATTTATTTGGTTCTGAAAAGAACCTCACACTATATATATATATATATATATATATATATATATATATATATATATATATATATATATATATATATATATATATATATATATATATATATATATATATATATATATATATATATATATATATATATATATATATATATATATATATATATATATATATATATATATATATATATATATATATATATATATATATATATATATATATATATATATATATATATATATATATATATATATATATATATATATATATATATATATATATATATATATATATATATATATGTATATGTATATGTATATGTATATATATGTATATGTATATGTATATGTATATGTATATATACATGTATATATACATCTATACATATATATATACATGTATATGTATATGTATATATATGTATATGTAT
>LBNU01028682.1:199903-211736 GCA_014162995.1 Artemisia annua | reverse complement strand
TATATATATATATATATATATATATATATATATATATATATATATATATATATATATATATATATATATATATATATATATATATATATATATATATACTAGAAAAAAATACATATTTTCGTTTTTCTTATCTTTTATTTATATAATAAAACAAAACCTCAAGTGGGACTTTCGTATTTCGTAAAAAAGATTATTTCCTTATTAGGTATTATTTTAATTATTATTTTTTAATTTAAATTTAAAAATTCATTTTGTTGATATAACACACAAGTAAAAGATAAATACAAAAGATATAGATAATATGCAACTAACAATTGGATTAAATTTTTTAAATGATTATCTTTAATAATAAACAAATATAATTAAAAATCATAAATCAAACAAAACAAAGATTAAATTATTGGTTTTTTAATAAATAAAAATATATCATTCAAAAAATTTTTAAGTAAACTCGCTCGTGCGCGGGCATTATAACTAGTTATATATATGCTTAAACAATATTGTATAGTATTGGGTTTGCTAATGTGTGTCCACTAAGCACACGATTAAGCGCGGTTAATGAAAATAAAATTTTCTTTTAAATCAGAAAATGTATTTAACAAACATTAATTGATTTCTAAAATTACCATAATTAGTCATCATTTTGCTATTTATTAACTCCTATATTCCTTATATACATTTCTAAACAAGTGCCAGTAGACATAAGTCAGCAAAACTCTTATTAGATATATGCTTAAACAACACTCTATAGTATTTTGCATTAAAAACTATACTTTGAAAAATATACAATTATTTAACTTTGTTCAAGTATTCTTATGCTCAATCAAATAAAAACCGGACTATTGATCATGTAATATTTTGATTAAGCATTCCTACAGTTAATTTTTGTTAGAATAGCACTAGTTTTTAACCATGTGCATGCCGGTTAAATACTCCCTCCGTCCCATATTTATAGTCCACATTTTCTTTTCGGGTTGTCCCAAAATAATTGTCCACTTTCCTTATTAAGTAAAAACTAGATAATCTAGTAGAGAAATATTCTATTTTAGTGGTTGAAAATTAAAATGCCCCCACTTTTATTAAACTTTGTGATTTCTCTCTCATGACAATAATTTTGGGACGGTGGGAGTAATTGTTTATTATGAGATGTGTCAAAATAAAGTAACCATATCAATAAAAGATAAAACTATGGCTGAATTTAGTTATAATTGATTGAATATTGAATATGAATAGTTTTGAAGAAAAACAAAAGAAGAAGGTAAAAACATATTTAAGAATTTTATAACAAGAAGTCTTAAACTTTTTAAGTTTACACAACTTGCTATACTAGGATTTTGCACCGCGCGTTGCAGCGGGAGTGTTTGAATATATAGTGTGAATCACAAGTCTAACTTTGAAGATAATATAATGTTACATTTTAACCTCTTCGTCATCTCACATCACAAGCATACGGCCAGTAAAAACTATCCTTCTTCATCAAAAAACGTCGTTTACAAAAAAAGGAAAAAATAAAACAAAAAAAAATACTTTTAAATATATTACTTGCCTCCACTACTTTGTACAGGTATCATGCTAGTTTTTGAAAAGGGGTGGTAAAAAAAATACGACTTTCAACTGTTTTTCAATGGCTATTACATCAAACTAGCAGGGTACCCGCGCGTTGCAGCGGCGGGTATCTGAAATAAAATTTTTCGATGAATAATGTATTTTAGTTTATTATGTTCTTTTTGACAATAAATTTACGGATATCAAGAATTTCGTATAGCCCGTGCCCGTTCGGGCTCGAACCCGTTGGCCCGTGCCTGTTCGGGCTCGAGCCCGTTTGGTCCGCGCCGATTCGGGCTCAAGCCCATTTGACCCGTTGCCCGTTTGGGCTTGAATATTTGTATAATATGCTTTATTATTTGTAGTAGTGAAATTTAATGCAGGAATTGTATTTAATTTGGTTGTACAATATGATTGATAATTTGTATTTCTTATGTAAGGGGTGTTTTAATAACTGTATTAATTGTATTTATTGACCAGTTAAATAATTGACTACATTAAATAACATTAATGTGGTGTTTTGTTGTACACCATGCTTCTTGTCTTGTACGTCTGAAAATTACGTGCATTAAAGTGTTGTACACTATGTTTCTTTTCTTGTAAGTAGTAGTCATTATAGTCATTAATAACATTGACCACTTTAATAGCATTAATGTTGTAAGTGTGAAAATTACATTATGCTTATTTTGTTGTTATTTTGTTGTAAATCTGAAAATTGGTTGCAGCTATTGTACATTGTGCTTAAATGGTTGTAATTTTTGGTGAAGGGGTGTTTTTAATAGATTAATGTTGTTTGATAGAATTTTGGTCTTAAAATAACTTAACGCTTTATTTTCTTGCACAATATGCTTACTTTGTTGTAATCCTGAAAATTAGGTGTATTAAAGTGTTGTAAACCTAGCTTAATTTCTTGTAAGTCTTAAAATTTTGGAGAGAGAGTCATTCATGCTTTATATGTAGTATAGATTGTTTGTTTAGTACTTCCATATATCTTCGTTACTCGAATTATTTAAACATCTAACGGTATAAAAACTATACGGCACATGTTAAAATTTTACAAAAGGATTTTATCGTGACGAAACACTTTCAAGCTTCACACCTTTTACGTATATAAATGTGAAAAGCTATACCTTTTTTCTCCACATTTGCATGAACCATAGAAGAAAATGCAAAAACAAAAATAGGCATTATTTGTTATAGTGACAGTTTCGACATTACAATCTTTCATTCGTAGTAGCATAATGACCTTGTCGAGAACATGATCTGATGTACTTGACATATATATGCATTGAATCTATGTTATCTATTTGATTGTTATGTCGTTTGTTAAGCTTCTTATCACATGCCTTATTGGTTAGCTTAACTTGGAGAACAGCTCAAGAGCCTAGATATTTTATCATTTATAGGTTCAAATGCATGTGGTTTGTACATGAAGATACATAAGCCGATTCATAATTAATTTCAAAAATCTCATTAGAATTTGAGAAACTACAAGCTCCGATGTTGTAATTACAGGATTTATTCCTTTATATCATTGTTTATCGGTTTTATACTCATAAAACTAAGACTAGTGTAGTCCTCAAATTATCAGATAAAAACATCTTGTTCAGCACTCGACTCTATGTTGCTCCGCCCTTGCTCATACGTAAAAGTATCTCACGTAACACGGTTGCACGTGTGAGGGTAGCCTCTCGCACCTCTCATGCACCAGCTACGTCCAGTTTAACATGAATTATTGTGTAAAGGAGCTATAGATATATAAAACTCGTAAACTACATCAATAGCTAGGTTTTTGTACACCAGAGGGAAAAAATACTGAAAAGATTATTCTTTATTTTTAATGGAATTCCACACGTAATTAGTTTAAGAACAAGCTGGCGGCTTTTTGTCTTAAGTTTATTTTGACCTATAATAACGTAGTAGAATCATTTGATTTTGCAAGGTGACCTATGTCATCATAAAGTCTATAATCTTTTATAGGTTATATTATATATATGATTAAACGCAATTTAAAACTTTATATACTACTTGAGAGTCGTAACAACATATTTGTAATAGTCTTGTTTAATTTGATCGATAAAATACATAGAAAATTTTGTAGCTAATAATCATACTCACCATTTGTATTCTTAGTAAGAAAATAAGCATGTAGGTTGATTTGCATTATATTAACATGTTTATGTAAGAACATTACACCTTAAGTGGCTGATATTTTTAATTAACTATATATGTTTCACGATGAGAACGTATGAATTGATATTGATACGATGTCGTGCCTTGAATGAACATGTTATGTGCTTTAGCATGTCGAAAATATAATAAACTTACGTATTTAAGTTTTATAAGAGATTTGGACCCATTGAAGTTTGATTGTTGTAGAACTCGATATGATTCACAGCGTTCGATCAAGGGCTATTGGGTACATATATCTTCGACAAGAGTATTAGTTCTACAAATTTCTTTTGGATATACAATGTATAAACGTTATAGTTTGGATTAGAATGTGATACGTATAAAGCGATAGATAAACTAACATTAGTGAACATTAAAAAAGTATAACATTCAACTATATATGTAGTTATATCATCAACAATTTATAAGAATAATAATCATGTTTAATAATAACATTGAAGCTCGAGAGATCATTCCACATTTGTCATTTTCTTATGACTATCTTGATATCGGTTGTCGTCGTAGATTAATTTTGTAATAAATGAATAAATCCAACTCTTGAACATATATAAAAGAAAAATTCGCAGATGATATTGTTTAATGAATATATGAAAGTGATCGATCAAGAACACTTAACTGCTAGTGTGGCACTATCATGGTCACATACCTAATTCACATATAAATAAAAATGGAAAGAAAAAAGAAATTAAACTACAATTCTACAAATGCAAAAAAGATATCCAAATATTAGAAAGCTATACATTACCACTAACCATGGTTGGGTTGAGTAACCCAATTAAAACTGACCACATTCCATATGCTATATATAAGAACCACCCCGCATGCTATCTTTCACACTAAACATTTACATACTTTGAGTATTAATTGCATAAATCTCAAGAAATGAAAATCTTTTTTAGGGCAAGCTTCTTTCTTCTAATCATATGCTTTGTAGTACCCTTTTACAATCTCACACTCCCACTTATCTTTTTTCTTTCTCTTATATCTCTCTCGCCTTTCTTTATTAATACGTGGTTAGTCCCCGGTGGGTTCGCATGGAGAAACCCTAACTTAAACCCTAGTAGAATCCCTGGTCCAGTTGGTTGGCCTTTCCTAGGGATTTTACCTCAAATGGGATCTCATGCTCATCGAAAACTTGCCGCTATAGCTAGCTCGATGGGTGCAACTCGTCTTATGGCTTATAGTCTTGGCTCAACTCGAGTGGTCATTACGAGTCACCCTGAGACTGCAAAGGAAATTTTGAGTGGCAGTGCTTTCTCGAACCGTCCTATAAAGGAATCAGCCAATTTGTTGATGTTTGAGCGAGCTATTGGTTTTGCACCATCAGGGAAGTACTGGAGGCATCTAAGGAGGATTGCTGCAAACCACATGTTCTCGCCGAGAAGTGTTTTGAGCCTCGAGTGTTTAAGACACCATGTGTGCGATAACATGATAGAAAAAGTGTCAAAGGAGATGAGTGAGAAAAGAATTGTGGAGTTAAGAGGGATATTGCAAAAAGGATCCTTAAGAAATATTATAGAAAGTGTGTTTGGGAGTGGATTAGGGTTAAAAATAGAAGAAGAGCTAGGGTTTATGGTGAAAGAAGGGTATGAGTTAATAGGTGAATTTCACTGGGGAGATTATTTTCCAATTAGGGTTTTGGACTTTACAGGGGTCAAAAGGAGGTGTCATAGGTTGACTTTGAAAGTCAAGGATCTTGTAGGCCAAGTTATTGAGGAAAGAATTAGAGACGGTGGAGGTATTAAAAATGGCCAAAATGACTTTCTTAGTGTATTGTTGTCTTTGCCTCAAGAAGATAAACTCACCCATGATGATATGATAGCTGTTCTATGGGTAAGTTTCTCTCACTCTCTTTCTCATCTATCTACTCATGTATGTATGCATGCAAAAAATTTCTATATCTATATCTCACCATCTCTCAACCCTATTTTCCCTCTCATACGCATAACATGATGAACCTACCCATAACTATATCATAACAACTAGAGGTGGCAATTTGTGTCCAAACTCAAAAAAATGGGCTAAATGGGCAAATTTTTAAAAGATTTGGGTGCATTTGGTCCCCATCTTTTTTTTGAAATGGTCATATATTGCCCATTTAGAAGTTAAATGGGTATAATGGACACATGTTTTTCTCTCAATTGGAGAACATTAAATTGTTTTTAATATATTTAGCTACTTAAATATAAATGAGGTGGTACGTTTGAGGAATTTTTGTTGTTGTTTTAGGTCTTTTTTAAAGCGATTCGTATAACATGCGCCCGTTTGGCCCGCGCCCGTTTAGCCCGTGCCCGTTTAGCCCGTACCCGTTTAGCCCATAGCCCGTTTAGCCCGTAGCCCGTGCCCGCCCGGTCCGCCCGTTTTGCCACCTATGCAAAGATTACTTATGACTTAAGAAGAGACCATCTATTCAAAATTATTGGTCTATCTTAATAGGTCTTCTTACATATACATAACGTAAAGTTTGCCAAAGAAAGGTACACTAAAATTTTACAATTTTGATAGTAAAACTAACATGTTCAATAGAAAACTCAATCTTTTCAGAGTAAAACTGAAATTACAATAAGTCAATTGTGGCATGGTGGTAAAAGGTTTGTGACTATAATCAATAAAATGTGTATTTTTTTAGTTTAATTCATGATGCAAACAATTCTAGCCTATTTTGTCGACAAAAATGTGTGAGACTATAATCGAAAAAATGATATAGAATGAAATTACAGTCATACTAAATTTAAGATATATTGTTATTACTTTGACGATGGAGATATTATTTTTTGAGACGGGTATTGTGCCAACTGCCAAGATCATTTTCTAGTATATCTCTCTTAGTCTAGGGTTAAAAATAGAAGAAGAGCTAGGGTTTATGGTGAAAGAAGGGTATGAGTTAATAGGTGAATTTCACTGGGGAGATTATTTTCCAATTAGGGTTTTGGACTTTACAGGGGTCAAAAGGAGGTGTCATAGGTTGACTTTGAAAGTCAAGGATCTTGTAGGCCAAGTTATTGAGGAAAGAAGTAGAGATGGTGGAGGTATTAAAAATGGCCAAAATGACTTTCTTAGTGTATTGTTGTCTTTGCCTCAAGAAGATAAACTCACCCATGATGATATGATAGCTGTTCTATGGGTAAGTTTCTCTCACTCTCTTTCTCATCTATCTACTCATGTATGTATGCATGCAAAAAATTTCTATATCTATATCTCACCATCTCTCAACCCTATTTTCCCTCTCATACGCATAACATGATGAACCTACCCATAACTATATCATAACAACATGCAAAGATTACTTATGACTTAAGAAGAGACCATCTATTCAAAATTATTGGTCTATCTTAATAGGTCTTCTTACATATACATAACGTAAAGTTTGCCAAAGAAAGGTACACTAAAATTTTACAATTTTGATAGTAAAACTAACATGTTCAATAGAAAACTCAATCTTTTCAGAGTAAAACTGAAATTACAATAACTCAATTGTGACTATAATCAATAAAATGTGTATTTTTTTAGTTTAATTCATGATGCAAACAATTCTAGCCTATTTTGTCGACAAAAATGTGTGAGACTATAATCGAAAAAATGATATAGAATGAAATTACAATCATACTAAATTTAAGATATATTGTTATTACTTTGAAGATGGAGATATTATTTTTTGAGACGGGTATTGTGCCAACTGCCAAGATCATTTTTTGGTATATCTCTCTTAGATATTTTGGCATCACTTTTGTAAACAGGATGTTGACTAGCATTCTTTTAATGATTAGTTAGATGCGGTAAAAAAAAAATCAATTTGGACGCACTTATGGCTATTTTGGCCAAAAGTTAAGGTAGGTAGACTTGAAAAGACTTTGAACCAAAAGGAGCTTTGACTCAACTAATTTTATTAACTAAATATCCAATCTATGTTTTAAGCTCTATATTCTGGATAGAGTAACTTCAAGCGATATTTTTAATATATAGTCCAAAGTTTTCACATATAATGTTGACACTTGAGCACATGCATGCATGTGTGTACAAAAGTAATCTTATTGATCGACGTATGATCAGTGTTCTTAATAACTATAATCAAGACCTAATTACAAGAAAATTATAGATTTTGACATGTGATAAATCATAGCAAGTAACTGACCCTAACGTTTATTGGTACTTATAGGAGATGATCTTTCGTGGAACGGATACGGTGGCCATCCTTCTCGAGTGGATCATGGCAAGAATGGTTTTACATCAGGACATTCAAGCTAAGGTTCAAGATGAGATCAAGGAGCACGTGGGCAACCATAGACATGTTAAAGATTCTGATATCCCAAAACTTGTTTATCTTCAAGCCATAGTCAAAGAAGTCCTTAGGATGCATCCTCCAGGACCATTACTTTCTTGGGCTCGCCTTGCGACTCATGATGTCCAAATAGGTAAATTCTTCGTCCCTGCTGGGACCACTGCAATGGTGAACATGTGGGCCATCACACATGATCCATCCATATGGAAAAACCCATGGGACTTCAAGCCAGAAAGATTTACGGAAGAAGAATTTCCAATCATGGGTTCTGACCTTAGGCTTGCACCATTTGGTTCTGGTCGTAGGGTTTGCCCGGGAAAGTCACTCGGGATAGCCACAGTTCACTTGTGGCTTGCACGACTGCTCCAACAATACAAATGGCTTCCATCCACAAAGGTAGATCTCTCAGAGTGCCTAAAGCTCTCCCTTGAGCTAAAGAGGCCACTAAAATGTCGTGTTATTGCACGATAGAACTTTATTTTGTGCACACGTGATACTACTGTTTTAAGGAAAAAAATTCCTTTAAATAGTAAATAAGTTACATGCTATGTGTTCGTCTCTATACCCCTGTATTAGAGGCGAGTTATATGTACAAATTTGTACATTATATATATCCCTAAGTACCTTTAGGTTCATAGCAAGTTAAATGATCGATTCATGTATCATTTTTAGATTACATAGCATCTGCCTACACCTTTTATCGCTTGTAATTCCGAAGTTTTTGAACTTTTGATAATAATGGATATGTTGTATACTACTTAACTATCACTTGATCTGTAGTTTAGTCTTCAGTCTTATTTGGTGATTCCTTGAACAGAACAAAACATCCAACAACAACTAGCATCTTCTTTATAAACACTACATGTTCTTATCAATGAACAAGCTAGAAACCCCGAAGTATCATAAAAACATTCTTATGGATACTAGATATTGCTAGTGGACTAATATCTGAATTATAACTTATATTTGTATTAGTATAGCTCAAGTATTAGGGTGTGTTTGTTTCATTAAGATGTTTTAGGTCTGAATCTGACTACGACATCTTACCAGTAAGAGGTGGCTAGAAAGTTTAAATCCGAACGAAATAATGTTTTTTGTTTTTGTATAATTGTCCGAATGATGTTAAGTGCTCATTTCTGCAATTTATTCAAGTAACTTATGTAAATATGAAACAAGATTTTTTATCAAAATATAACATAGTTAATAGACCATTAAATATATTATATTAACACGGGTCTTCAATCTCTTATCGAGTAAGAGGCGGTAAGACAATTCCTCCACTTCTTACTGAGTAAGATGTTATATGTCTAACTGGGTCTAACTCAAAAGAAAAAAACAAACATGCAAAACGTCTAACCACCTATTACTGGTAAGAGTAAGATGGCTAGTAAGATTTATTTATTTATTATTATTTTTTAAACAAACACACCCTTAGGTTTAGTGATTACTATATATATACTGAGTCATTATGTAATCTCAATTATGAATGAATGAATATTACGTTAACATGGTATCGAGCCTAGGATCCTAAAACTAAAGTCATTTTTTTCGGATTCTCTTTTTCATCGACTATAACTCACACGTTTTTATTTTTATTCTACTGTAACAAAGTTGTTTGCAATAAATTCCTTTAGTCGATTATTGTTTTTTAGTCCACTACCACAACCCTTTTGTTTTTTTCTTTAAAAGTTCTTTTCTTTATTTGATTTTCTTGAAGTCGACTGTCCCCTTCTTTTATTTTAACCTTTTAGTCACCTCAACTCTCGTCCGTAATGATGTACGATGCTTCCCCCACTCTTACCTTCTCACATACCAACCGTTAACTTAATCACTAATCAAATTATCATTAAACTTGACGTAGACAAAGCAAACTATGTTGCATGGTATTACTTCTTCAAGAATCATTGTGAAAATTTTGATCTGTTAAAACACATCACGGGTACGTCTTCTAGTGCTACTAGTTCGGCACCTCTAACTACGGAAGGGTAAAAGCGGACTCCATAGTTAAATCTATTATTTTTCTAACCCTATCTGAAACCCTTAAAGGTAGGCTTGTTAAGGCTAATCTCAAATTTGCTAAGGATGCTTGGAATCTTCTTGAAAGTATTTTTCTTAAAAGGTGAACTTTGTGTCATACAACTTGTTGATTGTACGATTGATGTATATTTTCAAAAGATCGGGTCATTGTTACTTTGTTTAATACTTTTGGCTCGCCTTTAAATAATGGTGATGTGGTCATGTATGCAATTATCGGTTTAAGTGATAAATTTGCTCACGTGGCCGGTCTAGTTGCTCATTCGGATCCTTTTCATGATCTTGCTATGGTTCGCTCAATGGTTACTATCGAAGAGATGTGTCTTAACTCCAAGCAACAACCTCTATCCATTTCTGTGTTACCCTCGGTTCCTACGATGCTTCTAGCATGGAATGGTACCTTACAGGATTATCATAAACGTGACACACGTGACCGCGGGATATTCGTGATTCACGTTCCCTCTACTCAACTAAATCTATGTTTTAATATGGCACATGACTTTTGTCATTTTGGTAACGTTTTTAGATTTGTGGATGATAGTTCGGCTCGTGTTAAAACCCCTCATTACAGCAAAATCAACAAAACAATTCTTCTGCTAGACATGCATTGGGATCGAATACTAAATTTGCAAATACTAGATCTGGTACTATTCAATCGAATATGGAACAGGCTGGTTTTCATTCCCATATGGGATAGCCAATTTTAATACACCTTTTGACCAATAATAAACTTAAACCATGTGCCACTCCTTCTATCTTTCTAGGTTTCCCCACAAGTCATTGTGGGTATCCTGGTTTTGACTTGGCCAGAAACAAAATTATCATTTCTCACCATGTTACTTTTGATGAGATTGAGTTTCCTTATGGCTCCATGACTCCCAATAGTCCTCCCCCATACACGTCTTTAGACCCCTCACAGAATAGAAATAAGCAACATCTTCTTTCGCCAATTAGAAGCCCAACTATACCTGACCTAAATATTCCACCCACAACACCCGGTTGGCCGGTCCCACTACACCTCTCGGTCCAAATATTGCACCCACAATACGCGGCCTAAATATTCATCCTACCACACCTCTCGGATCAAATACCTAGCCATAATACCACTTACAACTCATGGCCCACATAACCAATCCTCACCCTTGGCCTCATCATCTGGCTCAACTTCACATACCCATTTTCAATCCCATTCGGCTTGCTATGGACCAGCCCACTACCAGTCTAATTCCCGCTACCCAACAATACCCACATCAGCCACCAAATCCCAATCCCACTTTAATTCATTCCATGGTTACTCATTTTTGTGTTGGCTCGAATAGGCCTACTCAACGTTTTACTGTAAATGTGCCTCATGTAATTCATCTTCCTAAGTCTCATAGCATTGCTTTTTTAATAATCCTAATTAGAAAAATGCTATTGTTTGATGAATATAGTGCATTAATTAAAAACAATACCTAGATTCTTGTGCCTCGTCCATCTGGTGCTAACATTGTTTGCTCCATATGGTTGTTTAAGCACAAGTATTTATCAGATGGTTCTCTTAGTCACTACAAGGCTTGTCTTGTGGCAAATGCTAGTTCACAACAGTTTGGGGTTGATGTTAATGAGACTTTTAGTCCAGTTGTCAAGCCGGCCACTATGCGTATTTGATAACGCTCATTTCGTACATGTTTTTAGTCTCGTTATTTGCTTGTTTGTGCATTGTATTTGGTTGTGTTTGTGAACATATTGTGCAGAAAAGGTGCAAAAATATATATTAAGGTTCAGGTACAATCAAGTCCA
>LBNU01028682.1:172403-194903 GCA_014162995.1 Artemisia annua | reverse complement strand
AACCATTATAAACCCTAAATAAGCCCTAATTAAACCTATGTGCTTACTAAACCCTATATGCTTAACTAAACTAGTTTGAAAGTGTCCAAGGCTTAAGTATGAGTTACCTTAGGAACATTAGGATACCTTAGGACCCTTAGGCACTAGTACAACCCATTAGAGCTTAGGTACAAGTCCCTTAGGCACAAAACCATAACTAGGTTATAACTTCCCGGAAACTAGGTCAAACCTTCCCAAATCTTTCCCATAAGTTACCACCACTTAGTATAAGCCCCTTAGGACTTAGTATTAGTCACTAAACACTCTTAGGAACCCAACTTAGGCACTAAACCCTAGGCAAAATCCTAAACTCACTCTAGGCAAAACTAGGTCAAAACTAAACCTAAACCTTAGAACTAGGCTACTATAGCACCTCTAAACTAGCAACCAAGCACCCTAGCACCTTCCCCTAACCTACCTATCACCCTAGCACCTCTAAGCACCCACACAAGTAGGTGCATCACCTACTTGTCACCACCTTCAACCCCTCGACACACCACCACCACAACCGGCCTATACCAGCCCCCTAGCTACCATGTAGCTCGTCTTAGTCACCCATTAGACCTCCCATATCACCACCTAGCTTTGCTTACTCGGCCTCCCCCTCCTCGACACCTCCTTCTTCCTTTCTTGCTCGCTACTCCTTCGAACCCTATAAATACCCCACGAAATCACACCCTTTCATTCCACACCTCTCCTCTCTTCTTTATCTATACATTTCTGTATTCTAAGACCCTTAGAACTCATAGAAGTCGAGTAGCGAAGCCCTTGCCCTGTCGAGTTGAGGTTTTGGCCGAGAAAACCCTAGAAACCCTAGGTTACCCTCGTTAACCCTCCCCCGATCACGTAAGCTTTCTTTACTAGTTCTATTAGCTTTAGTTTATTATTAGGATAGTATTAGAATGCCGATCCCATAGGAACCCTTGCGTAAGCCTTGAACACTAGAACTAGTTAGTTTTCTTTTTAAAACCCTAAATAGAGTTGAATACATGTTTACATGCTATAAGCCCTTTACATAAGCTAAAATCTAGATTAGGTAACTTAGATAAGCTAATAATAGTTAAACATAAGCTAGGAAACCTTTTTGTTTCATAAAAATATAGTTTGCATGGAATTAGGACTAGTTTTGCAAAGTTTTCCATGCATAGGGGTATATATAGTAACTTTCTGAAATATTAAGTCTAGGGACTATTTCTGACATTTCTTAGAAGTTATAAGTATAAGGACCCTTTTTGCAAAGTTATAAAACCCTAGGATAAAAAGTTAAATAGTTATAAACTTAAAAGGACTAGTTTTGCAAAAGTTATAAAGTTAAGGGTCTAAATGGTAAATATAGGAAACTTATAAGTCCAAGGGTCATTTCTGCCATTTTTCTAAAATATATAAGTATAGGGACTAATAGTGTTAAGTCTAGATAGTTATAAGTATAAATAATATAAGTATTATAAGTTTAGGGTAGATTGTGTAAATATATTAAACTATAAGGGTATAAAGTAAAAATATTAAAGTTAAAAGCATACCACAATACTAGGGAGCTTCATGTGAGGAGTACTATGTGGATATTTTGTTTTGACGAGTTTGTTGGGTTTACGATTTAAAGTGCCCTGGCTCCTCAAACGATTATTGCATATACTTCTGAATTATGATGGTCCGAACGGTATTATGTTATAACTAAACTCTAATAACAACATAACTCAATAGTAGGGAGCTTCATGTGAGGAGTATTAACTTCTGAATTATGATGGCCTAAACGGTATTATGTTGATAACATAATACAATAGTAAGGAGCTTCATGTGAGGAGTCTTATACTTCTGAATTGTGATGGCCCGAACGGTGTTATGTTATATCTAAAACCCTAAAAACCCTAAGAATGATTACTTAAGAAATATAAACTAAACAACTAAAGCTTGACATACATCCACAACTACAACAACATCGGGATACGCGAGTAAGGCAGTCTAGTTTCCGAGTCACTCTTTGCACTAGTAAGAATTCCCTAAGCCCAGGTGAGTTTTCGTAGCCTCACATCTTTTTAAACTTTTCACTCTAAATGCTTTACAAACCCTGTGAGGGGGATACTTGCTACTTGCTTTACTTTAAAACCGAATACAAGTCTTTTTCTTTGGTTGTTGCACGAGTAAACTAACTGCCACCACTACATAACTAAAATTCATGAATCTAATCGTTTGAGATATTTTACCCACGCGAACTCGAATATAGTTGATAGATCTATTGGAGTTTGACAACTCCCGTTGGTATTAACATCTCTCTGGATGGTACCAATAAGTACTATATTTGAACCCACTGAAGGATTAACTTTGGCAAGTTATCCTTCCCATCCCCTCATGGTTGAGTCTGCAGCCCCCATGACCCGGGTTATTAACGTGTGGTTCATGAGCTTAGTGCAACATACCCCACTCTTGATAATTGTGCATGCATCACAATTATCACACACACACAACATTTTCCNTGGTATTAACATCTCTCTGGATGGTACCAATAAGTACTATATTTGAACCCACTGAAGGATTAACTTTGGCAAGTTATCCTTCCCATCCCCTCATGGTTGAGTCTGCAGCCCCCATGACCCGGGTTATTAACGTGTGGTTCATGAGCTTAGTGCAACATACCCCACTCTTGATAATTGTGCATGCATCACAATTATCACACACACACAACATTTTCCCAGATGGGTATAACAACGGAGCCCAGGGAACTTGTATTCACTAACACTTAAACCTATGATCCTCACTCAACACCTAGTGTTGACTTTTTAAGCTATGTATCCTAGGTATATCACTACTACGGAGTTATGGCAGGAGGCACTAAACTCAGAGGATTTTCACACCAGTTATCATTCAAACCTAACAAATCACCTAGACTTTGGGACCTCATCAATAGTAAAAGTATATATTTTACTATAAAAACTCTGATAATCAAATGAATGATGACTAAATTTCTATAAACGTCTCTTTTCGAGTCGTTTTCTATTACTGTAACTGTGATTCCATGAAGTAATACTCCAACCCTAAATTCACTGCGAACCGTGAAAATGAGGGTGTTACAATTTGTATTTGTATTTGTTTAAACCAAAGCTCAAATATTATTAAGTTTAGTAACTAGTATAATATTGGGTCATTATGTAATCTCAAATATGAATGAATAAATATTATGTTAAGAGATATAACAATAAACTTGTATCTCCATATATAACCAATTATTATACATACGTAACCAACTGACTTAGCTCAGTTGGCCACCTGAGTTCCTTCTGGAGCTTGGGGAGGGGTTTTACCCGGGTTCAAGTCTCGCAAGTGGCAAAAATCCGGATTTTCCTCTTAGTGCGAAGCCGTGAGTTCTAGGGGTTTCCCTTCGCGGGTCTCTCCTAGTGGTTCGGGTCCCGGGGCCTGCCCGTTTGGATGGTTTAACTCGGGGGTCGATTTCAAGTGTGGTGCCGTTTAAAAAATAATAATAAAATAAAATATATATATTATTATACGTACGTAAAACTAGCTAGGTTCAAAATAAAACCTAGTTAATGGTAACAAGTACCGCAAGAACAATGAATTTACAAGATACATATGCACCAACACACATACTTTTATTTCCTGTAAAAACATAAATATTGGCTTGCAATATTGAAGAATTTCCTTCTTTCACATAATTCTATTATCTTAAAACTTTATAAGTAGAGCTTTTGGATATTATATGAAAGGATACAACCTTTCTACAAAGATTTTTTGGAGGTTACCACAAAAGTTTTGGCTTTTTGTTATATCTTAAATCTATTTCTTTAGACATGATGTAAAGAAAGATTAGGTTTTGATTGATTGCTTCATTTTGTTTTTGTTTTTTTTGTACTATCTTATGGAGTAAGCAAAGTTGTGACTAGCTAAAGTGCAATCACCATTTATTTTTAGCATTTTAGTATGATCCAAGTCATTCTTGATAATGGCAAATTGTAGTTGTAAGGATGATGGTGAGTATGATGTAATGCAACAATGGTGGATGGGAATATTTTCTTGTTTGGTCATGAATTGAAAATAGACATATGGATAACATGTGTCAATTTTTGTTCATATGTTTTACTATAATGCTTTCACTTTGTATTTTGTAATGGGTTGCTCATTTATTTTTCCTTTTTAGAGCATTTGGTTTTGTTTCCATTAGCTTGGAACTAGAATTGAAATGAGTTCGCAAAAAGACTTTTATATCCTCAATTATCGAGTTCATTTTCGACTTTCGTTGCACCACATGATGACCTAACTCTAGATACATTTCTCGTAGAAACCCTTTGAATGCAAACAAATTAAAATGACTTTGATTTATTGATGTGAAAGTAGAGTTACTAACACCGTTGCTATAAATATCAAAAGTTTGTACCTTTGGCTATTATTAGGTTTAATTTGAAGGTGCATATTCAACAAGGTTTCTAAATGTAGTACTCCCTCCGACCCAAATTTATTTTTCACTATTGACTTTTTTAGTTTTATTTCCTCAACTTTGACCTTAAATATTTTTGTGGGTTGTATATAATATTTGATGAAAAATATATAAATGTATTGGGTTTTAAGTGTACTTTTCAAAGGTATAATTTTTCATCAAGTATTATATAATAAAAAAAGATATATTTATGATCAAAGTTGAACCATTTGACTTTGAAAATTCAAACTGGACAATAAATTTAAGACGGAGGGAGTATTTCTTTTGTAAGGACTTGTTTTGTTTTCTAATGCAATTAAAGAATATTTTCTTATTTTGTTAGGTACTCACTGTTCACTATTTCCTTTGCTACATGCCAAACATCGTTGAAAGATATTTAATTTGGATACATCTGTACTATATATAAAGAAAAAACGTATATTTTTGAAAGTAAAAAAAAAAAAAAAAAACAACAAAAAAAAAAACAAACTATATATGAAAATCATAAACTTATATTATTGTTTTCGTTTATAACCCATAACCCATTTTATTTTTCATTCAGTTTAAATTGTGTTTAATCCCTAAATTCTTAAACTTTTATTATTTTTCATTTATAATCAATAAACTTTTTTTTATCAGTACCATTATCCACGGCTAAAAAATCCCGTTGTTATGCAGGGTACTCATCTAGCATGAAGAATATGTGGTCGAGATTAAAATCGATGAAACTTGAATGTAACAAACTTATAATTTGTTTCCAAATAATACATTTGGACAATTGTTTTGTTTATTTTAAGGCAAATCGTACAAAAATATTTTATACTTGATGTCGATATAAATTTAAGTTATTCAATATTTTTTCTCAATATTAATTGGGTATCGAAACTGAAATTTTGTGCAATGTAATTTAAAGATTTTTTATCTATTCGAAAGACGTTATCAGTCGTGTTTCTGAATGAAATAGTTAATTAATGTGATGCATCATTATCGTTAGGCATTTAAAGTACTAATAAACGTACTCTTGATGCATGGTTGTCAATAACATATTTTAAAAAGTTAAATATAAACTTTATATACTAGCATATTTTTTTTAAAATNCTGAAAAGATAACCAAATTTAAAACTGGATTAAAAAAAACTTGATTTAATTTAACTCAGCAAAGCATTAAGAACCCATGCTTAACCATTCTGTGATTAATTTCAGTTAGTTAATGATTTGAAAACTAGAAAATTTTACAGAATTAAAGACGCGGTCAAGTTTAGGTTCTCTGCTAAAGAAGCATAAAGTTCATTGTTTTACCATAGTAAGAGTTAGAGAAGTGTGAGTGCAGTGGTGGCCGACCACCCCCATCTAATATTTACTTGGTTTCGCAAATGGCTGACGGGTATAAAAATTTGACCAACAGCAAGTGTAGTTGGAATCAAATTCAGGATATACTTACCATGTGATTGCAAACCTTACAATTAAATTACAAGTCCACACATTACAGGACCAATAGCACATTGAAAAATAAATATAGCAATACATAGAAATCCAGCTTGCACAAGAATCTCAAAAGTAGGAATTACCGTAATGAATCATGACCATGAGATACAGTGATTTTTCCAGATAAGGTGAGTACGCTTCGCTTTTTACAACCGAACATGGAATACAATACACGCGATGACGGTATACAAACAAAACTGATTAAAGATTCATCACAGCAGCAATATGATACCAAAAAACGTAAATTTAGCTTAAGATCTACTATTCAAAACAAAATACTAGTTTGAACAGACTAATTGACTTATCAGACACTATTAAAAAATTACATTATACGCACTAGTTTATTCGTATTCTCTTCGGTCTTTTTTACAACTGAAAACACGAGTGGCAAGACTGAATGGCCCGCAAAAGCAAAAGGAGAAAGAATCCAATTGACTTATTGCATGTGAATTCGTAAAAAAAGTCGTGTTGGATCCCTCCAAATTCCCGTAATCAAATACACCAACAAATACAAGCCAGAAACAACCAGGGATAGTACTCAAAAGACCGATCCCTGGGCCAAAAACAAAACGTACAATAAAAATTTTTTAAAATTTTTAAAACATTATCAGAAAGTAAAAAAAAAAAAGAAAAAAAAAAAAAAAAAAAAAAAAAAAAAAAAAAAAAAGAACATAAAGTTTTAAATATACATACCATTCCAGGGAAGGACTGTTTTCACTAATCATTCCATTGGGTAAGCTACAACTCCCAATAAAAAGAAGTTGTGCAAACGTTACATACCAGCAGCAAATGGATAAAAGCTTCAAGCAAAACACCTAATGTCCATGCGTGAGCATAACTGAATCGATGCAAGTAGCCTATAGACATCTGAATTAGCTCAAATTTTACTCATAGATAAATTCATTAAATATAAGGAAACAATGAGTCACTAAAAAAATTCTCACATAACAAAAGTTCCATAAGCAATCTCAAACTAGCTCTCCTCTTCTTGCGAAAAGTGCTAAGCTCCTATATCCGTAAAAGCTAGCTGGGTTTGGAGAGTCCATGGATGCAGGAAGGGATCAGAGAGCCTGCTAAAGATTTCTTGACATATTTCTATAAAATTTATTTATTCCAAAGGATGAACAACCCAGACCATCCAGACTCTTGGAGTGCAAAAGCGTGTTGACCACAATGCTCGGTGAACAGAACATGTAGACACTACGATAATCAGTTCAACCTTTCTTTCAAAGATATAGGTCGAGGCGAGCAGTTCTTTCAGACTTCTAGTGGCTTCTGGATTTGGGCTTGAGTCGGTAGTGAAAGAGGTGTGTTGCAGACGGGGAAAATGGACTGAAATGACTCGTCGAGATGATTCAAAAGTTTGAGGGGAGGAAAGGAGATGATTCTGATGAATCACCTTCAGCACTTTTCTGTGGAGTTTTGGTGAAGTCAATGATTGTGAACGTTGCTTAGATAGTAGTGAACATTCTCAAACTCTCGATCTTCCAAAGAGGACCCTCCATGTATTTAGCGAAGGTAAGGAAGTCGGTCATGGTGGTTGGTGAGCAGGAGGATAACTGGTGGGGAACTGATTGGGTAATCAGGGCCAGCTGAAGTTTGTGGAGGATAAAGCCCGGATTTGTGTGCTGAGATTGGGAAGTTTGGATGGAGCTGCCTGACCTGAAACTCTCCTTCCAACGAAGCCTGAGATGGCTCCTCCTTTCAATTCGCTTTTCAAAGATGGAAGAAAAATCCACGACACCTGTCGCCATTGCGGGTTGGCATTTCCTCTATTTGACCTTAACTCATTTTCCTGGCAAGAAAAATGAAAAATAAAAGATCAACAAACACAATAAACATTGTATCATTTACGCTAACTTTCATTAGTCGGGCAGTAGGCTTTTTTTTTTTTTTTTTTTTTTTTTTTTTTTTCCAGAAGTGAACATAAAAATAAACTGAATAGTTTTATTAAAAACATTAGCCAATATGTTTGGAGAACAAACTTCACAAAAAGCTCAGATTTGAAGTAGATAATTGGCACATTTCAAATACACCTTAGGTTAGCTAAATCTACAAAATCAGCAAGTTAGAGTTAATACATCAGGTATCCTATGATCGCTATTTGAAAATGCTATATACTAATTACTATCCAATGCTTTTGGATAATCAGCTATAGTTCGTACACACTTTTGCCAGTAAACAGTTAAAGTTACAACCGTGGAAGAATGCTTGTTTGTGTTTAGAAAAACAAGTAAAAGCAATTTCAAACTCATTTAACTAAAACCTTCAATTCTTGATAGTGTTTAATTCATAACTTTGTTATTACATCTGATAGAAGGTTTGAAGCAGTCGTTCTGTCAGATCATCTAATAAACTCAACTCATAAGGGACTTATAAATCAAAAAGGCATGGCTAAATTCGTATATAAAACAAGTTTTCATTTAAGAATTTTTAAACTGTGCTGCATATGCTAAATTCCATGTATAAGATAGACATCTCAAAATTCTACAAAACACTAAAACACTTGCCTCAATATATGAATGTAATAGTCACAAAAAACATAATGTATTTTGCTCCAGTATGAAGAACTATTAACCATTAATCATATAACTCAAATTAATGCTTAACAGCAGCTTAGGATTACCACAATTTAAATGCAAAAACATAAAATTGTAAAATCATAATTTAGTAACAATAGAAAGCAATATAAAGGTGCGCACTAACCTTCAGTCGCTATATATAATCATGCCAATAACATTATCAAATATGTAACATATAAATACACCATTAAAGTAAACAAATCTACACATTAGAGGTTTAAACAGAGACACATTTTAAATACACCTCAGTTAGCTAACTACAAGCTTATAATTTATAAACACTTTGCATATACCGAAAAAACACTTATCCCGGATTAACACTATACATCCTCAAGCTTCTACAAAACACTAAAAAGATACGTAATTAAAAGAAAAGCACACAAAACAGATAATTAAGTTAGGCCCGGAAATACTAATCCTTTCTTAACAATCATTAACACTATTCATAGTAAGACTTGATCATTATGTTAACTTACTCTAAAATGAAAAAGTTAAATCCAAAACTTTACACAGATAATATTAACAAACCAATAATAGCATACCAGAAGAAAAAAAAATGCCAACAAGAAGATGTTAAACAACTTTTGTACTAACTGAAAGCAAAATACAAAGGTGCTCTAACCAGTAAAAGCTACTATATAAACAATAATCAATAGAAATATCAGAAAATATTATTAAAAACATGTTTATGAACTTGCTCCAAAATAGGTGTTTGGATATGTTAGTTAAAAAGGTCATTTTAATGTTTGCAAAAATAAATACTTTTAAATAAGCATCTCTATAAAATAAGCACTGCTTCTAGTTAATAAAATAGCACATAAACAAAAGAGCTGAAAAAATAACATATTATATAGATGTTTCATTGGTCTTTGGAGGATGTTGCCATTGTAGTGTAAAGAGTAAAGACAGGTTGAATGTTGGGTGAAAATAAGATTTGTTTTGATCCGTTGTAAGGAGAGAGGAAAAAGGTGGTGACAGCGAAAGATACGATTCTATTGGTTGGAATGTTGCGGTGAAAAGGTCAAGGGTGGAGACTTTAAGAGAGGAATAACAAAACTTTTGGTGCCGTTTGAATTCTAAATTTTAATGAGATAATTGTTTAGTTTTAGTTAAGTTGCTAAGAGGGCTTTTGGCTATCATGCTTAGACGGTGGTAATAGGAACAGAAATTCGTTTCCTCTATCATCTCGGCTTTTTTTTCTTCTACTGCGTTATGACCAACTTGGTATAATTAAGCGACTCACACCACAAAAAAATACCTTACAAAAATTACATTTTATTAAATACCCCACACACATAAACGAACACACACTCGGTCCGGGCAAGACTGACCCTCTTTCTCATTATATTTTATTTATTTATTTTGCTTATGGGACTTTTCGCCTGTGTGGGTGTTTAATAAAGGGGATGCGTCAATGGGGGGTAGACCGACCAAGTCGACCTCCTCTATTACGGCCAGCCTTAAGCACCCTGGATAAGAGACATTTTTTTTTTTTTAATGGCTTTTTTGGTGGATATCGCTGTGTCTCAAAAACAAGGTGCTTATGCCTTTTAGCAATGAATGATAAGCTTTTGGATGTGTGAGTGAAAGAAAATATTTTTGTTACTTTGGAATGACGTGACACTCTTTTCGATTTTGGCTTCATGCTCTAAATAATTTGTTTGTTACGCGAAAAAGTCAAGGGAGCTGTAACGGTTTCAATTTAAAGTTGGTTAATATTATTATTTATTTTAAAAAACACTTTTTTTCTCTTTCATTTCTTTGTCTGGAGGGGTGCGAATTTTTTTTTCAACTTCTTTTCTCCCATTTAGACCTCTTCAAAAATTAAACATAAACTTTCACATTAATTCTCCATTTCGTTCAACACAAACCTATCTATTTATCTTTCATTCATTTTCTTTTCAAAGATACAAAAAACACAAACGCTCTTCTTCCTTTGGCAGATGAAGACTTTAGATTCTTACCTATTCTCTGCAGATATGGTTGCAGTATCAAGATATAAAACCGCAAAAAAATTGACATGTACTTGGATTTGTTGATAAAAATTATGAGTCATACACTTATTTTCTACACTCAAAACAAACAATTAGTCGCTTATCTACAAACAAATATTGTATAATCCGTAGACAAAAAACAATAATAATAATAATAATAATAATAATAAAATAATAAAATATAATAATAATTAAAAAAAAAAAAAAAAAAAAAAAAAAAAAAAAAAAAAAACAAACTAGCTCTTAGATTAGCATTGTAAGAAATGGAGTTTTTCACCGACGTATCACTTTTGGAAAATTAGTCACTAGAAGGTAACACTTTCAAAGTATTAGCTAAAAGGTCATCTTCTTCATTTTAGAAAATAGAAACGAAAGAAACTAAATTAATTAACTATATAGCTCAAATGACGCTTACAAGCGGATCCGCAAAATCTTTTGTTGCCACCATCACCCAAATCATTGGTTCAAGTCATTGTTCGACTTCCATTAATAGCTTTCAGCTTTGGAGCTTACTGTCACCAACGCCATCCCATCTCGCCACATTATATCTTGCTCTTAGTTATTTTGAGTTGGTATATGTTACTACGTACTACTTTTGTCTCAAAATTATTAACAGGAGTCTAAAATCACACAATTTAATAAACGTGATACCACTACGTTTTTCAAGCAAATAGAATATTCACCTACTAAAGTCTTTTTTCATTAGTTATAATGAAATGTGGACAATTATTTTAGGATATCCTAAAAAAAAATATGAATTATAATTTTGAGACGGGAAGACTATATGAAAGAAACTGTGTTTGAAATTTTGATTTGGAAACAAAGCTACAATATGCCTTGATTAATGACTTTTAGTGAATAAGGTAACGTTGTGTTGTTAAGATTTGTATCTTGATATACAACAGTAAATAAGGGTTTTATAAAAGTTGTTTTTTTGGGACGAATGTTTTAGATTGCTTTTCAGATTTTAAGAATTTATTAATCTAACGATGCAAATTCCATTCTGAATACAAACAGTTGATATTTTGAGTGTCTAAAAAGAAGAGGAGGTACCTTTAGGCAGTTTTATAATTGAGGAGTGATATGGTCACAAAAAAATTTTCACAAAGAAGTCCCATAAACTGATGTGGCGGCTTGCCATTGGTGAGTTTCTCTCCCATCTCTCTCATTGAACCAATCACACTCCGCCACATTAGTTTGTGAGACTTTTTTGTGAAATTTTTTTTGTGATCATATCACTCCTCTTTATAATTACTTCGGTGATGTAAATGTAAGAAGAAAAAAAAAAGTCAACTATACTATGACGAATAGACTTCTGCTATTCATCTTTTAACTCTGCTACATTTTGGTTAACTTTTGTAGACTAAGGATCAAATGAGAAGAATTCTTAAAATAAGAAGGATGAGAAATAACTATAACTACACATTAGAGATGCATTAGTTTGAATTAGATGCATCCCTAATCTTTTAGATGCATCATAACATATTTTCTAGCTAAAAATTAGATGCATATACATATATTAGATGTATTTCATCAAGTTAGACGAATCTTATGTATTTTTCGTCCTCTGCGGGTCAAATTTGTTGTTAGTACTACTTTACATCGTTTTCACTTCAAAATCACTTTTGAAACTAATTGTGATGCATCTAAATGAATAGAGATGCATCTAATTCAAGTCAATGCATCTCAAATATACGGTTATAGTTATTTCTCATTCTTCTCATTTTAAGTTTTCTTCTCACAGGATCCTTACTCAATCATAATGTAAGTGCGATTTGTTGGTTTTTAACTTCTACCATGTTCTTTTATAATGCCTAGAAAGACTGGTTGTGGAATTTTTGGAGTGACCGAAACACATAACTGTCATAACAAGAGGATTTGCGCAAAAAGGCCAAAACTATACAGTAACTTGAGATCATATCAATAATGTTTTTGTGATATTTATCACAAACATGGTTGATGGAAGTCTAGTATTTCTTTAATTCAAGATCATTTCATTTTCATGTAATGTTACACAAGTTCATAAACCTAATAAAAACGGCATGTTATGACATAATCACACAACATAAAATTGAAATTGAGTATAGCACTTCGAGTAAAAAACACACGATCAATTACAAGATTTACACTAATGAGTTCCACACTAGTATGATCGATCGAGTTGCATCATTTGTTTTTGAGATACAAATGAATCCAGAAAAAGTTAAAAGAAAACAACTATAATTGGGTGTTAGTCCTATAACTGGCCAATGTTTAAGACCTTTCACGTGAGACATACTGTTGCATGCCTCTGACACACTGATGCAAGAAGCGATTCTTTTTGAGACTGATCCGACAGTGAGCTAACATGATTATATATGAATAAGAGGCAAATAAGCAGATCGAAAGTACATCATCAGTTATGCTTTTTTAGGTTAATTGTGTAGGGTCTGTGTTGACCAAAAACTATTCAGGTGATTTTCCAAAATTAAAAAATTACCCGTGATACGACCAATGTAGTGAATGCTTAAAATAAGATTAAAAGACTGAAACTTACTTTTACGTTGAAATGTGATGACATCAAAATGTTATAAACAAGTGAGAGGAGCCCGCCGCGTTGCGGCGGGTGCATTTGTCATTTTTTTAACGTTGTTGCAATTTCGTCGGCGTTGGTTTCCTGTTTCTGTACAGTTCATGCCTCTTTCTGTTTGTATATAGCTATTATTTCATAACAGATTGTGGAAAAAGTGAAACATAATAAGCATTTTGTTGAATATAACATTGTCAATGATCCAGTTTGTTTACCCATGGTAATCTTTCAAAAGCTTGCTGAACTATTAGGACAGTTCCACAAAACAATAACATAATATTGAAAGAAACATGAAAAAGTACCGCATTTCTTTCAATATGAAAAATTCAGGTACAAAATTAATAAAAGAAATAGTATATGTAACTTTCTTCGACATAAATGAAGTACATTTACAGTATTTGTTATCAGTCGAGTCCTTGTTAGGAGGAGCAGCAAGTAGCAACAATAGTCATCATCAGTAAGCTGTTGCAGCAGCGTTAGCAGCAAGCTCCATCAGCAAGATGCACCCCTAATGCAAAACACCCCTAATGTATCAAATTAAACCACATTCTATCCTCTTAACAGCTGTTTGATAAATAATAAGACAACCCCGTTCTCTTTCTGATTCCAAAAATTAGATATACAAATATTCTAACAGTAGGTTCTTATTGGTTACGGCAAACAAAAAAACCATGTGATGTGGACTAAAGATATCAGGAAATGGAAAAGGTAAGTTGCGCAGAACCTGATATGTTTTAGAGATAAGAGTCTGTCCATCTTCAACCCCACGACGACTCAAAACATTTTTTCTGGACAACCTTTACGATACACAGACACTGGAAGTTACTTAGTGCATGGACAGACACTGCCCCGCCATGATGCGACCAATCTCAGCTTTGCTCAAGCTTGTGATCTGCATCGATAAAAGTCATAACTAAACCATCAGTTCATTTTGAATTGTCACAATAAGCATGAGTGTGAATATTACTAATACCTTATGAGTATATTATTTAAGTAGTAACGCAAAAGTTCGAGCAAGTCCAAGATCCAGCATCTTGAGCGTCAATGTCTTTATGTCCAGGAACAGATTATGGCACCTAAGATCCCCCAATCAAACAAATGACCGTAATGAGAATACAAATCCAAGATAGTTATTTCACATTCTAGAAATGTTCTTGGGAAAAAAAAACTTGTGGTCGTCAGTAATAGTATTTAGCCTACTATATGCTTAATTACCGCATCGGGCAAACATAATGGATAACACACGACTTTTCTGAATTCCGTAGTTTTTCCTTCAGTCGTGACACCAATCACTTTCCGTCTTTCATAAAGTTATACATGTAATTCCGCGATGGAACAAATTTTAAGCCACATGCTCTGACCAACATAACATATGACATGTTACTAACAGAATCCAAAAATGAAATAATTATACAAAGGTAACGGGGATGATAATATACGTTACATTCTGGCTTGTGATGCATGTAAGCCCCCCCTATAAATTGCACTTAATTGAACAAATGCCTGCGCAACCTCAACTCTCAATACATGTGCGATAGGAAAGTTGAGAACATTTGCATGAAACTGATATATGCGAACTAACCTGTGGCAATTCTGCAAGACCACACATTAGGTGGATCTGAGGCGATCCTGACTGACTGCAAAACAACTTGTTATAACTCCGTTGCTGTTATCATCATCGTATATAAACCCAAATAATTCCAGCTACAGTCACCCAAGTGAATGTAAGCAGACGACACACCTGTATCTGATGATTCATTTAAAAAAGAGGGAAAGTTAATAGGAAGTCCAATTCTGAAATTACATACTGACGAATACAGTCAGATACAATAAATACTGTAAAAAGCGTATGCACCTTCCGCTTGAGCGCTGGTGGATCCCACATTTTCAGTCCCCATTTAAAGACTCATTGAAGCTGCTGAAGCTAATAGGTTTCAAACCTGAGCACCGGACCCGTTCAAACTCAGCACAGCCTCGAGATATTACGCACCATACATTTACCAGGAAGACAATGGCACATCCAAAGCGCGCACAAACCAATTCAATAAACTCCCGTCATGGTTGCGAATACCACATCATGGCTGCAATTCAATAAACTCCCGTCAAAAGCTCACAATATAACAATTGCTATTGTGGTTATTTGAACCAAAAGCAGTAAACTATATAAGCTTATATAAGAACGTATACGGCTAGTCGATTGCTTTGATTTTAAGAGATAAAACATAATAAGGACATAAATAAGATTACACGATAATCAGTCGAGACTTACTTACTTGGCTCCCAAGTGAAGATAATTCTACATATCTGGTTCTTAATAGAATGCGCCTTGGTATCATTTTAAAGGTAGAGTAAGGTAGAGTTAGCAGTCATGAACACCACCATATTAGCATCCACTCCTATAACAAATATGTGCAAAAGGTTAAAACAAATGACACACCAACAAAGACCATGTTCCAATCCAAGATAAATATAATTCAATTAACTAACCAAAAGTCAACAAAAAAAATCTAGAAAATATAATTACCACTTTAACCTGGCCACAAACCATCGCGAACTCTGAGCGAGGCCAACTCAACTTCTGCTACATACCCCCGCCTGCTCCCTCAACCAAAGTCAGCTGACCCATCTATGAGCACTCCTTTTTACATCAATTCTCAAACCCTAATCATAACCAAACAAAAGGAAAAATCTCAAGGTTACCGAAGCGTTAATCGAAACACATAAACTGAAACTTTTGAAAGAAAACGGGATGACAACGGAAGTACGGAACGATCTAAAAACACTTACTTGAAACCTAAAGATGTTTCTTTTCTACTTCCAATAATCACAAACCGAAACCACATGTCCCAGTATCATTCCCTTCTATATACTATAGGTTCCCGTGCCACAATATAAAATTCTTTTATGTTTAAATATTTCGTTTGGCTGTGTACCAAGGGAGAGGGCATAGGCTTTCGTGCCTGACTAAAGAAATAGACTCATCTTTATCCTCTTATTTCAAATCTGCGTAACCAAACCAAAACATAAAATGAAACTAAAAATACTTAAAACCATAGCATGATCCTCTCACAGACAACAAACAACAATAACTAAGAAAGCCACAACATACCAGAAAGCAGATACCGATCAGAAAACCTTGGAGAGTGTGAGGCAGAAGCGGTGATAGTTATCAATAAAGTTCGTGTAAAGTAACCATATAAAATTGCAGAATAAGAGGCGATAGCAAATTAAAAGGAGGCAGGTTTAAGAAGAGCATGTACGGACCAACGCTAAAAAGTCCACACACAAACCCGTCGACTGAAGCTCTCTGAATAAGTTGTAAAACGTTGTTTCCGAAAACCATATTGAGCATTTCTTGACTGTTGTTTGTCAAAAAAAAACAATAAAATGCATGCATAATTACATGACACATAATCCTACAACAATATTGTAGGTAAGAGATTAATACAGTTCCCCACTTTTCCTATTGTTCTCTAAGGGCTAGTAACATAATAAACCTTTGGCTTATCACATAACGTGTTAACCTATCATAAACTAAAAAATAATTCAATTTTAAAACAACTCTATATAGACCACGATACAGCCTGTCACAGCTATTAAAAATGAAAAGTAATCTTACTGTAAAAGTAACCTGAGTATAGCAACACCCGGGCTTGAAGATGAAACCGCAGCAACAAAACGAACCGGTAACATAGTATTTGGGATCCGCAACAAATCGAAACTCTGTCTTCTGTGAACAACACAATATTAAAACATCATTAAAAAATGAAATAAGAATACGAAAAACGCAGAAGAAAAAAAGATAAAAACTTATTCGCGAAAATTAACAAACCCCAACTAATAATCCATCGAACCAATTCCGCCCTTGAGCTATTGAATTCCTGTAAAAACCCGAAAACAAATTTAGGGTTTCATAAACGCAAAAGTTAATAGACGGAAAAAATATTAAAACAAACAAATCTGAAAAACTGAGAGTCGCGTGTGTGTTTCTTTCGATTGCTATTTGTGTGTGTTGGACAGATAGAGATAAGATTGTTATTTGTGTGTCGGTGTGTGTGTTTTGCAGAGACATATGGAAGAAGATGAAAGATCGTGTGAATGTGGTGGAGTGTTTATTCATGAGACACGTCTCTCTCCTTTATCAACTGGCTTTCCATTCCATATCATTTCCTGGTCTGGGCTGGAGTTTAGTTGTTCCTTTGCAGAAACAAATGGGCTGGTTAGATAGATAGCAACTTAGCCCACCAAAATGTCCAAGAATATATAGTTTTTTATTGTGCATCAACACAATTAGTATATATAGATATTGCAGAAACAAATGGGCTGGTTAGATAGATAGCAACTTAGCCCACCAAAATGTCCAAGAATATATAGTTTTTTATTGTGCATCAACACAATTAGTATATATAGATAATGTAACTTTTTGTTGTGATATAGCCTCTATGTATTTCAGGTTTTGTAATAAATTATATTGTAAATTTTTTGATTAGATGAGTACTATAACATCGTGGTAGTGGTCTTGCAGTCATGTGTTTTCAGTGAAAACAACACATGAAACTAGCTTTAATTATCAGGACGGCCACAAAGATTGCAAGATATAAAATTATATTGTAACGGAAAGTAAATGTATATGATCATCGCACTGTGTACGGGTAGAAAGCAAATGTAGAAAAAAAATGTCGAACTTTTATTGTTGTTTAACATTAATCGCAGCAAAGTCTCTCCAAATCTATTTATTTTATTGCAGCAAAGTCTCTCCAAATACTATTTTATTACGTATGTGCGTACGTGTATTCAAAGTCAATTAGAAAAAGACATCATTTCCCCTTTCTCCAAATTTAATAATAAATATAACTCAAACTGAGTCAATAAATGATTTTCTATGGAGTAGATAATACAGTAACTAGCAAACTACATATAAAAGGACACGAAACGCATATGAATTAGTAAACACAAACACTCCTATAATACTCAAAGTATAGGTGTTGATCAGATTTTATCATATAATGGGTGATGAAGTGAAGTTGTATGGCTCCACAGGAGGAAGTCCTTATGTATGTAGAGTGGATATTGCTTTGAATCTAAAGGGTGTCAAGTATGAAGTTATTAAAGAAGACTTAAAAAACAAGAGTGATGATCTTTTGAAGTATAATCCTATTCATAAGGAGGTACCAGTGCTTGTGCACAACGGAAAACCGTTATGTGAATCACTTGTGATCGTTGAGTACATTGATGATGTCTGGAATGGTTTATTGGAGGCAAAGCTGTTGCTCGATTTTGGGCCAAATTCATCGATGACAAGGTAATGGTTTATTGGCTATAATTCTTTTTCCGTGCATTATTTTTGGTTTCATGAAATTTTCATGTTGGTAACTTGGAATTGAGTTACATTGACTTATTATGTTTTCAGCTTCGTATAAACATTTTTTATGGTTCACCTAATACTATACCTACCATAAATATATGCTTGGAGCCTTGGATGCTTGATGTTGTGATTTTATTTGTTTGTTTAACCTTTTTAAATATTGAAAGATTATTAGTGACACCTTCTGAGCACTTCTGTCGAAGATTTACTCTGTTTATAACATTTTTTTAGACTAATGTATTTTTGTAGTAGTGCTTTTTTGATACAACTTGGATTGAATCTTTATATGGTTTGTTTAGTGTATTCCCGCAACATTCAAGGTTTTTGGTAACGTTGGAGACGAACAGGTTCTTGCAGAAGCGTATGAGAAACTTCAAATACTAGAAAATGAACTTAACATTAAGGGTACAAAGTTTTTTGGAGGCAACAGCATTAACATTGTTGATATTGCTGCTGATTACATAGCCTACTGGCTAGGAATGATTGAAGATACTACGGAAATAAAAATTATCACAAATGACAAGTTTCCGAAAATAACTGAATGGGCTGAGAACTTCCTCAATTGTCAAGTTGTTAAAGAAGTTTTACCACCAAAATTTAAAATTCCAAAAGAACAAACGCTTGCATATTTCAAGCAGCGATTTGGTAAAGCGTAATGGTACATGAGGGTCATCAATCTAGTAGTTTGATACAATGTGCTTGTGATGAAGTTGAACCTTTTGTATAATAACATCCATTGATATGGAGTGTGTGATGGTTGATCGTTTAATTGTTAATCTTTTGGTATGTTTTACAAAAGGCCTTTCTTTTCCTTTTCCAATATGGAGTGTGTGATGGTTGATCGTTTAATTGTTAATCTTGTGATGGATGATGGTTTAGGCGAGGATCCGGGCGAATGGAAAAATTGATTTCACTGAACCGTGTAAAGTATTTCACTTCTAATTTGAATCTGTAACTCGATTTGCAATGTGAAAAAAAGATGAGATGAAGAGTAATAAATGTAAAAAGAAGATGGAGATCAAGTGGAATAAATATAGAGAAGGAAGTAGTAAATGTGAAAGGAAGATGGAAATGGAGAGTAATAAATATAGGGTGCTATCCTTCCCACACCACCTACAAGCCTTTGTACCTTTAATATTATTATAATTTTCTGACAAACGCTGCACCTTAACGTTTTCAATATCAAACAAACAATATATCTTTTTTAAAATTACTTTCTCTCACACACACACGATACACATATTTTTCTATCTCCTTTCTCAAAGCCACCATTACCAAATACCAATACACCATCACCTGTTAATATTCAACCACCAACCACCTTCATTACCGCTGCACCTCTGGCCAAGCCACTGCCGGTGACACCATCAGGCGATCACCGCCCCTTACACAGCTGTATGTTTTTTTTTTCTTCTTTTAAGATTGAGGTATCAAATACAAATTCTCATCTTCTTGAATCCCATAAATCCGTCGTCAGCCACCACCAGCACTTATTCTTTTTTCCAGATCTGCACCACCACCAACACTTCTTTTTTCCCAGATCCACGTGTGTATGTGTGGGTGAAGATTATTATGTGAAGTGTTAGATTTGTTTTCCAGATCCACGCGCCAAACAACCATCACGGCCGGCTACCTCAAAAAGTCACCATCACTGACGGAGACAGCGTCGGCCATCGCTGGTGATGGCCATGATATATTGGTTGCATAGATCGGGGAGAGAGAGAAGGGTTTGAGAAAATAAATTATTTGGGTAAAAGAGCAATAACGAGTTTTTAATTTTTTGTGTTTATTGGATAGTAGGTTGTTTAGGGAATATAAAATGCAGAGGAGTGACAGTAAAAGTGAAAAGTCACACTGACAAATGCAGTGGTGTGTGGTTACCAAACAATTGGTGTGGGAAGCCAATAAGCCTAAATATAAAGTAGGAAGTAATAAATATAAAGTCAACCTAATGCTCGAATATCAAGAAAGCCATGCTCACATGGAGTGCCAGCTTGGAATACGTCATGGTATGGTTCATTTTTGTAATATGCAGAAAATGAGTTTGTTTTGGCAAAAGAGTTACCTAAATAGTCCTGTTTAGCTAAGACTCATTGTACTTGCATATGAAATATACCAAGTTAATAGACAAGATCTAAGAGTGAACAATGAGATTTTTGGGCTAATACTTATTGATTTTGGGTGATGATTTGGGCGAATGAAAAATGAAAAAGGTTGATTGTGACGTATTTTGCTTGTAACGTCCCGTGCCGTTTAGACTAAAAAATTAAAACATTTTACACGGAAACGCTTGCCTATTACGGACATGCTGTCACTCTTTGGAAAACTGACCACAATCTATACACAATCAGGACTTGAGACTATTTTTAAATGAAAGTAGACTCAATTACCTTCAAAACGACGGGTGGCGCGACCCGTATCGACTTACAGATTAAAAGATATGATTTTTCGAAAATTACCGAAAATCTGCCAAAACCCACATTCATAACCAAGATGAACAAATCATAACCAAGATGAACATAATCAGATGCACAGAACAGACCCAAGATGCACAATCTCATAACCAGATGTATAATTTCACAGGTTATGCAATAAACCCATTATGACCCATTACATGCCATAAGTCACATACGATTACCATAACGCTTCAAACTTAACCAAAAAATCCATTAACATAACTATAAAACTTGTTCAACATAACACGTACCGTTTAAACCCAAAATGGGGTACAAACACACTTAACCCAAACGGCTCCCTTAACTTACCCACCAACACATTAAAAACACCTTTGACCCAATCGTAGACTTCGCAACCGGTCTCCCGACTTTGAACACTTATACGACTCATAAAAGGACTGCTCCGGGATACACCTTGACTCGAGTCGGTTATTCTACTAGCTCCTAATGCTTATTATTTTCATCCCACTTCCGTAGTCCTTCTAAGCTACTACATCGCAGAGTCCTTACTCTTCCAAGCCATAATATCATGTTCGCGGCCTACAAAAACCACTTGAAATCACTCTAAAGACCGTTTAAGCACGAATGCTTAGTAAGTAAAACGGATAAACTTAACACTATCAAACATTCAACAATTAGCATATTATACAACGCATTGATCCAATAACTTGTTGAACATAAATAATAACCTAACGCACAATAAAGCCTTAACCTTTCCTTCTTTCCTTAACCACTCAACTAGAAACAATCCACCTAACCTTATAATCTCCTTACACAATAACTACCATCATGACTAACACCATAACTTTAACATGTTAGCCACATAACCCATAAATGCTATAGAAATCATTATACTTTACAATTATACGGTTTACTTACCTTAATCCAAGCAACAATCATAGCAAGAACATCATCATCATCACCTCTCCCATCAATCATGCATCCATTTTTTACCTTCCTACCCAAAAATCCATAACATTAAGGCTTTATTAACAAATCATGATGCAACGGGTCAATAAAACCCATCCTAAATTACCGCATCATTCTTTCCATATGCATCATATGATCGACCACCACCCATGAATCATATGATGAAAACCCATTTAACCCATAAACTTTAAACCTCACTATAACATAATAAGGAATAATACTTACTTGAAGAATCATTCTAATAGAGGCTAGCAAGCATCAAATCTTCATCTTCTTCCAATCCACCATCTAGCTTTTCCCCTCTCTATTTCTTCTCTAAAAATGTCGGCTTCATACCTTAATAATTGAAGATCATCGTAGAAATAACTAAATAGTAACGTTAGGTGATGAGACTTTGGCCCTTTGACATAATTAAGTCCCTCAAGTTTCATTCCTTCTATTTTCAAACCACAACCTAACTTATTAACACAATAATTAACACGTTGGCAACTTAGGTCCTTCTAGTTTATTCATTCATACTCCCTATTAGCTATATTAAGTCGCATAACACATATTAGTTTGACTTATCGGGGTTCGACTTCCACGCAACTTTGTTGACGCAAACCAATCACGTAAGGTCTTTATCTAGCTTTCCATCAGGGTGGGTCCCAACAACCT
>LBNU01028682.1:160487-170489 GCA_014162995.1 Artemisia annua | reverse complement strand
ATAGATAAGATGCAATTAACAATAGGATTAAAATTTTTAAATAATTATCTTTAATAATAAAAAACTATAATTAAACATCATAAATCAAACAAAACAAAGATTAAATTATTTGTTTTTTAATAAATAAAAATATATGATTCAAAAAATTTAAAAAAAAACCCGCGCGTGCGCGGGCATTATAACTAGTATCTAAACAATGACACTTCCCTAATACGACACAAATACATATCCTAAATAAATATAATATGACATAAAGCTCGGGGCATATCAGTGGCGGTAAGTGCAAATCTCTTGGATTAGTCTGCCAGAAAGGTCGGCAACAATAGTTACAATAAAAATTAACCAAAATATTAAAAAATTTCTAAAAATAATAAATACAATATATTGCATAAAAAAATTATAAAAAGAATTGTATATTTATTATTTTCATTTTATTGATAGTAAAACAACAATACGGGAGAAGAGGGGGGATAAATAGAATCGAAACACAAATATATTTTTTCTGAGTAACCGGAAAAACAAACAATAACCAACCCATCATTCTTGCGTTTGACCAGTTTCTAATTCTTTTTTAAATCTCTGATTCCATTTTTTTGGAATCAGAGGATAATCACCTTTTCTTCCCGCCCTATTTTAAACACATGCATGCAAGATTGAAATATTGATAAATATTGAGAGGGATGGAAATACTGAAATCTGATGGAAGAATGGAGGGTTGGTTGTATCTTATAAGATCAAACCGGTTTGGTTTACAATATTCGCGCAAACGCTTTTTTGTTCTTGAAGAAAATGTTCTTAAAAGCTTTAAATCAAAACCCATATCTGAGACACAGGTACATTGGTTATGTTAACATTTTCGTATAATAAATTTTGCTTTCATAATGTTTTTGGGTATGTCGTCGTAGTCTTGATTACAATCTTCATTTGGCTATGCTTTCATTAATGTATTTGTGTTTTTTCATCGTATGTAAAATGCAACATACTTGCAGCCCTTTAACAATTGATACAACTTTGTTACATATAATTGAATCAAAATGTAAATATGTTGCATACAATTGAAAAACGCAAAGGATGTTGTATACAATTGTATCCTGTCTTGTTATAAATATGCTCTTTTGCGACTTGCGATTTTTGATAATTATGACGATGTCCTAAAGGGTGTTTTGGTACGTATAAAAAGTGCTTATGTCGGCTTAGCACTTTTGAAGTGTTTGGATTCATGAGTGCTTATTGGCTTGTTTGCTTATAATTTGATGATATAACCACTTGAAGTTATTTCAAAGTGTTTATGAGCAATTAACATAAGCCACAATTTGTCTCAAACACGTACCCCCATTATGTTATGATATATAGTAGATAAGTTGGTTGTTGGGGTTACTTACCTAAATTGCTTACTTGATTATTTTAGGGTGAAATGAGCGGTATGCGAGTTGCTTTTCAATAAGCGTAAGCAGTTTAGGATAAGACGTCCCAAACACCTTCTATATTTACTATCAAAGTTTCGTCATTATGAAATTTATGATGAAGTTATAGGTAGCAAGGTTATTGATAAGCACTCATTCTTTCTCAGAAGCCATTAAGAAGTGCTATTGTAGATTCTTGCATTCGAGTTACAGACAATGGAAGAGAGAGCTTCAGTAGAAAAGTAGGTTCTTAAACTTGATCTTCTATCACGAAGCCGACACATCCTTAACTTGTATTTAACATCCATTAACTTGTCATTGGCTGCAATAAATAGGTGTTTTTCATTTTCACCCTTTACAATACTTCTAATCACAAAGATTGTCTTAAGGTACACCAATATTCCTATACACAATTTTCAGTTTTTCCTACCATAACTGAAGAGTATTTCAGGCACTTAAGATTTTAATTCAACAGTTGGGAGCAAGCAACCCGGAAGAAGCTGCAAGGTGGATACAGTCTTTACAAGATGTTGCAATGGAACCTGGAACAAATTCAAAAAGGAGATGGCAGCCATTTACGTACATACGATACATCTTAAAAACAACATGAAATTATGAGTAAAAGTTTATGACTAATCTATAATTTTGTTATTCATTATAATCAATATGTTGACAGATTAAATGACTACAAATATGCTGCTCGTAAACGTTCTGTTGATTGGACATCATCTGCATCAACACATGTCGATGCCATGACATCCGACGTAATTGCACCTTCACAATGGAAAATATTTGGATGCAAAAATGGTACCGGAAAATATTCTTTAACAGCCAAAATGTAGTGTGATCTTGTCATCCAATTATTCATATGACATTTTAACAGGACTGCGATTATTTAAAGAAGCAAAGGATATTAATAATACTTCAAGTGAACGCGCTTCAAATGATTTTCCAGCCATAATGGCGGTTGGTGTAATTGAAGGAACTTGTGAAGCAGTTTTCAGAACTTTTATGTCGCTTGGCGTGTCTAGATCTGAGTAAGATTTTGGTTCAAAAATTCATAAATGTCATTTTCAGTATTTTAACTAGTAGTGTCTGATTTTTCAGATGGGACTTCTGTTTCCATAACGGCAGTGTGGTTGAGCACCTTGATGGTCATACTGACATCATACACCTTCAACTATGCCGCGACTGGCTACCATGGTTTATAATTTGCTATTTATATGTGTACATATATACATTGATGCATACATATAGTTTCTGACTCATCATTTACAGGGGAATGAGTCGAAGAGATTTACTTTTGAGACGATACTGGAGAAGGGAAGATGATGGGACTTATGGTAAAAACCTTGAAGGGTATTTTAGACATTAAAAAGTTCTTATTTCTGTTAAAAATCTGAACTTGTTTCATTTTCGACAGTAATTCTATGCCATTCTGTGATACATAGCAAGTGTCCACCACAACAAGGATATGTTCGAGCTTGGCTTCAAAGTAATGTATGCTTTTAATCATCAAAAATTTATTCAAGTAATAATGTTGTACATAATGGTTCTTGTTATGATTAGGTGGCGGGTTAGTGATAAGTCCTCTTAGTCAAGGAAAAGAATGTGTGGTCAAACACATGCTTTCTATTGATTGGAAATTATGGAGGTCTTATTTGCCCAAGACACCTGCTCGGTCCATGACTATTCGTATGCTTGGACGAGTTTCTGGTACTAATATTAACAAAATTTTCACCTAACAGAAACATGTATCTGTATTAATAATTATTTGTGTGTGTTTGTTGTCTAGCACTGAAAGAACTATTTAGAGCAAAAGGAGGAGACCAATTCCCGTCTGAGTTTCTAACGGGTGAGGTTGAATCGCTTCAAACTGGTGAAGAACAAATGAAACAAGAAGACAATCTAATGCAAGTAGAAGACGAAAAAATGGAAGACGCGAATGATGCATCAGTTTCATGTTCATCAAGTCTTATTGGATTGAATGATGCTGCTGATGAATTCTATGATGTCCCGGAACCCTCTGATGACAGACAAGAAAAACAACCTTTGGTGGTATTTGATCTTATAATCTAATTGGCAGTTTAACCCTTAAACTTTTTTGGACAACCTTTTTTTTTGGTCATTACGGAGTACTATATTTTTTGAAGGGGCTTAACAGATTTCATAATGAAGGTGGTACACGTAAATATAACATACTGAGAAATAAGGGAATTAACTACTGCGAAAATGTAGCCGGAAAAAAAGGGGAATTTTTAATTCTTTTACCCTTATTAATCCTATAATCTCCAACAAATTCTATATTTTTGGTTTCATATTTTTAGCTTTGTTTAAATTTTGTGGTTTTGTCTTAGGAGCCTAAACTATCGACAACTGCCAGCTTTGTGAAAAAGTTACATGGTCTAGCATCCCAAAAGAAAGGCTATATGGAGTTACAAGATATGGATTGGGACACGACTGTGACACATAGTTACGGGTCAACTTTGCTAAAAGATTTGACGTGTAACACGCCTTGCACTTGGGCTACTTCTGATCCTTCTTTGTTTCTTGTTCGTGGACCCAATTATCACAAAGATAATCAAAAGGTTCTATCTTTTTTAATATGTTTACCTGAACAAAATATAATACATGTGGTGTGTGACAATTGAAGTGTTATTATAACAGAATAAGGCGAAGGGAACTATGATGGAAATGTTTGGTGCAGACTGGTTACAATCTGATAAACGTGAAGATGACCTTGCAGGCCGTCCAGGTGGCATTGTTCAGGTGTAGTGAAGATAACCCGTGTTCTATATCCCCTAAAAACAAATTTAATTTGCCTGTTTATTAACCGTCATCATATGGTTTTTTATTTTTTCCAGAAATATGCAACACAGGGTGGACCTGAGTTTTTCTTTGTCATCAATATACAGGTTTGACTTCATGTTTCCATTAAGTTAATGATGTGAAATGTTCTGGTTTTAATATAAATTCATGCAATTTAGGTCCCGGGTGCATCTACATACAATCTTGTTTTATATTACATGACACGGACTCCTTTGGAAGAATCTGTTTTACTAGAGCGATTTGTGAACGGAGATGACGCGTTTAGAAATTCAAGATTTAAGCTCATACCATACATATCTAAGGTTAGTTAGTCCCAGTTTTCAGAATCACTTAATATTCACGTACAAGTCACGAAAATTAGTCTCTTCACGTAATAAAGAGAACTTCATAGATTGACTTGTTGACCCGATTTTCGGATCAATGGTTGTAGGGATCATGGTTGGTTAAGCAAAGTGTTGGGAAGAAAGCTTGTTTGGTTGGTCAAGCACTCGAAGTGACTTATTATCGTGGAGAAAATTACTTGGAGGTAACTACAATTTACTATTTCATCTTTGACTTTAACTTTGAGAGGTCAAATAATTTATAATATAATTTACACATTCAAATTTCAGATTGAAGATACTAATTGTATAGACGCTTTGGTAACTTTTTTCAATTGTAAAATGATTTAATTGAATCGAAAGAGTTTTATATTGAAATTGTTGAAGAATCACATCAGAATCAAATAAATAAATTACCAGGCTTCACTTTGACTTTTCTCTTTTTGGATGGTTCTTTTGCAGCTTGATATTGATGTGGGTTCATCGACAGTGGCACGAGGCGTGGTGAACCTTGTTCTTGGTTATTTGAACAATTTGATAGTCGAAATGGCCTTCTTAATACAAGTAAGTTATACGTTCTTGTCTATCCAATTTTCCTGTGCATTAAGTACTAGCACGAAAAGTTGAAAACTCTTTTAATACTTCAAACAGTTTGCGTATACAAATTGAAAAACATGACAATCCTTGTTTCCAGGCAAACTCGGAAGACGAACTACCAGAGTCCCTTCTTGGCACATGCCGGTTGAATCACATGGATACCGCCAAGTCTGTCTCCGTTGACTCCATTAATAACTAGGCAAAACTTACTATCGAGTTGACACTTAGGTTGACACAAGTGTTGTTGATTTTTTTTTCTTTGTTTTGACCCAAATGAAAGCACTAGGAATGTATATATCATGTACAGTTCAGTTTGTTATGGCTTGCGGAGTTGCGGGCGTAAACAATATACACAAATGTTTTTAGTTGGATATTTTTTTATGATTGGCTAAAAATAGGCAGGATGTGTGAGCCAATTGCTTTACGTATTTGTGGCCCGAATAATGGAATGCTGTGTAACAATGGTTTGGGGTTCTGTACTTTCCTCCATATGGATCGCAGAAAATGTCAGTCCAAGTAACAAAATAAGCCAAAAGAAAATTCATCTACTTAAGTAGTTGAACGACAATTTACAAACTAGTTGAACGCTTGAATCTATATTACCCAACTCAGCACCTAAAGATCGATTAGACTCCACATGGTACTTATACCAAATTTCAACAGTAGATGGTCTAAGGTTTTCAAAAAAACACTCAGGAACTAATGTTTGCCGGTGATTTTAGTGTCATCACTTATATTTTGTGTTATTGTGATTTACTTTAGATCAAGAGCTTAGTCAGGTTTAGCTTATAGTCGAGTCAGGATGTGCAGAGTGCACACTCATTCTAGCAGCTTGATGCCGCCACAACTAAGTGCAGGGGTCAAGGGGGTCGCGCCCTCTTGCAGGGTCAAGGGGGAGCACCCCTTGCGGTTTTTCCCACCAAAGGTTCACTTAATTCTTATGAAGGCCGAAAGCAAAGTCTAAAAGTGAAGCCATTTCGATTAATTATTTCATGTAACATTATTTTTTCAAATATTTGGATTAATAGAACGTCCCGTCACCTAGAAAGAAGTTACGAAAAATTCAAATCCGATTGAAGATTGATTTTAAATGGAAAAGGAAGAGAAACTAAACTTTGTTGTTAGAGCAAAGGGAGTGATAACGCCTCCCTTGCGTTATTCTGATGTGGCAAGATAGCAACGCCTCAACGCACGTTAGCTCCATTTCTTACCCCCTTGCGTTATGGACGATTAATTATTTCATGTAACATTATTTTTTCAAATATTTGGATTAATAGAACGTCCCGTCACCTAGAAAGAAGTTACGAAAAATTCAAATCCGATTGAAGATTGATTTTAAATGGAAAAGGAAGAGAAACTAAACTTTGTTGTTAGAGCAAAGGGAGTGATAACGCCTCCCTTGCGTTATTCTGATGTGGCAAGATAGCAACGCCTCAACGCACGTTAGCTCCATTTCTTACCCCCTTGCGTTATGGCAGTGTTGATGCCCAAGTTAATGCACCAACGTGCGTTGTAACGTGCATACGTAGAATACAAAGTTTGCAAAACAACCCCTTCCCTTGTGTTTGATTGCAACGGCTAGTTTTGGGGAAAAGGAAAAAAAATAGCAAAGGACCGTTGATTGCAACGGCTAGTTGGTTTAAAAAAAAACACAACCTTTTATAAATCAACAACAACAAGAATTTTATACATTATTATCACAAAGCAAAAAAATAAAAAATAAAAAATAACTCATACACTCATATTCTTTCACAATGGATCCACATACTCCAACTTACGCCGCACATGTGAGCCTTTCCGATGTCGAAGATGAAGCAGACGCTTTAGCAATCTTTGCCGCTTATGAGTACACGAGAATAGAAGAAGAAGAAGCCGAATCATCTCTCCGGTTGACCCGTAACCCAATTTCCCGTGAACGTGAGGTTGCAGAGGAGCGTTTGAAGGCCGACTACTTTAATGAAAATTGTAAGTATCCTCTTAGAGACTTTCGTAGAAGATTTCGTATGAGCCGTGAACTATTTCTTCAAATAGTTTCCGCTATTGAATCATATACTGCCGATCCTCTTCCGGATAATTTTGCATACTTTTCCCAAGCACCCGATGCTACTGGTCGGATGAGTATTAGTGTTTTAATGAAATGCACTATGGCCATACGCCAATTGGCATATGGCACCTCACCGGATGCGTTCGATGAGTATTTGCAAATGAGTGCACGTACCGGACGTGATTGTCTAGATAATTTCAATAAGTGCATTATTGATTTGTTTAAGGGAGAGTTTTTAAGAAAACCAAATATGCATGACGTTCAAAACCTATATGCAAAACATGAGAAGGAACATGGTTTTCCGGGAATGCTTGGTAGCATCGACTGTATGCATTGGCAATGGAGAAATTGTCCGGTGTCATGGCAAGGGCAATATGTTAGCGGTCATAAAAAATACCCGACTATATTGCTTGAAGCTGTTGCGTCGCAGGATTTGTGGATTTGGCATGCATTTTTTGGTGTAGCGGGTGCGAATAATGATATCAATGTTTTAGATAATTCGCCGTTGTTCGATGACTTGCTAAATGATGATTCCCATGTAGCTCCGTTTGAGGTAAATGGAGTTGTGTTTGAAAAAGGGTACTACTTAGCCGATGGGATTTACCCACAGTGGGCTACTTTCGTCAAATCATTCACTAATACCATTGATGATAAACACACTTTATTTAAACGGCGTCAAGAGGCAGCACGAAAGGATATTGAACGTGCTTTTGGTGTTCTCCAAGGACGATGGGGAATAATTCAACAACCAGCACGTGCTTACCAGGTTACCAAGATAAGTAGAATCATGTATTCTTGCATCATATTGCATAACATGATTCTAAAAGATCAAAAATTTCATGTAAGTGAATACAGAGAAATTTTCCGGGATCCGGCTAGACAAATGCAAGACAGGTGGATTGATAGATGTGATAGACGTCGTCAAAAGGCAAAAGAAATCCGTGACAAAGATGTTCATGTTAGTCTCCAACTCAATCTTATTGAGCATATTTGGCGTAACCGTGAGGATTTTGTGGAAGAAGATGACAACTAGTTTTACTTATTTACTTATCGTATTTTTCAATTCGTATTTTAATTCGTAATTTTTTTTATTTTTTTTTTATTGTAATGTTTTTATTTTGTATTGTAATGTTTAGGTTTTATTAATAAAATGTTTGAATGTTTAATAAATGAATTTGTTGAGGGTAGAATTTGTAAATTTGTAAAAAGTGGTGTTATTTGGTGTTATGATTTTCTGGTGTTTTTTGGTGTTATGTTATTTGGTGCTGAGATGATGTGGTGCTGACGTGGCGCTGACGTGGCATGGTCTTATTTCATGACTTAAGTTATGATTCCCTTTACTCTTATAATAATCTAGAAGTAGTGTTGTAAAAACCGAATGAAAATGAATGGGGCTTGTTTGTTTGTTTAAGTTTAAGCGAACACACAACCTAATACGAACACTTACTCTAGCGCATGTTTGTGTTCTTATTCATTCTTTAAGATCATAAGTTTGTCTGTGTCCACTCGTGAAGAAATGTACAAGCTTGCATAAAGAACCATCTTATACATATCAATCCAATTCATTTATTTTTGTTTGTGTCACATGTGTTTTATGCGGCCCACGCTTTACGAGGCCACCAAGCTCGAAATGTTGTAAGCATATGCATTAGTCTTGAAGACTCAAGGGGCATGGAAGGGTGTGGAAGATAACTAAAAGATAAAAAAATTTTAAGTGAACCATTATAACACTACATAACCAAAATGAACCACGCCGTATATATTAACCAAAATTAAACAAAATGACAGCCATAAAATTGGAAGCGCATAAAATCAGAAACCATGCGCGCCTATAATGTCTTATGTCTTAAAAGTAAATAAAAAAGGACATCCCTGCATTTAATTGAATGTGGTTTGTAGAGTGTATCTACAAGTGAATGTGGATATCAAAAGCCTGTAAGTAATACTGTATTAAAAGTGGCCGGATGTCCATGCATTTAACTGAAATAAAAAAGGATAGCTATTTGACTTTAAAGTGGATATATATCAATGAAAGTACACGCTAGACAAACTATTACGGTATTACCTGACAAAAGATAAATTTAAAAATAAGTTCATGTGCCCATGAAAAAATTGCCCATCTATAGAATATGCGCTTGACTACACTTGTCACCATAGGAGTGGTTGTTTTTGGTTAGCGCGCGTTTGAAAATGATAATGCGTCATGGTCTGTTTTTGTAAATAGCTAGAATTTTTGGTTCATTCTTATAAATCGAGTTGGATATTAGTTCAGTTTGGTAATTACTTTTAACTAAAAACCATTCTCTAGTTCCTACATTGAAAGATTGTGGAGGAACTATAGAAATTTCCTATAAAAAAAGGCTTCTTAAAAAGTCTTGAAGACTCAAAGGGACATGGAAGGATGTGGAAGATAACTAAAAACCATTCTCCAGTTTCTACATTGAAAGATTGTGGCGGAACTATAGAAATTTCCTAAAAGGCTTCATTTAAGAATCCTGTGATACTTCATGTAAATTTGTAGAAACTTGTAATTAGTATAAATGGCGTTGCCTCGTTTAGAACAACTCCCCTCGAATCACTTTTGTTCTCTCGTCTAAATTTCACTCAATCAGTACAAGTAATTCTTGTCCAACTCATTCTTAAAACATGCCTTTTTTTATTTCTTAGATCGTTGATTGTTCGACAAACGCCTGACTTAGTAAACCCTAAATAGTCGAGTTGAAAGTGAAAAAAAAAATAATAATAAAAATAATAAAAAAAAAAAAAAAAAAAAAAAAAAAAAAAAAAAAAAAAAAAAAAAAAAAAAAAA
>LBNU01028682.1:138177-157498 GCA_014162995.1 Artemisia annua | reverse complement strand
AAACGGCCGTTAGTATAAAGGACTAACGGTGCAAATGTTTGTTGCAAACGGTCGTTGGCTAACGGAAAAAACTAACGAGCGTTAGCCAGAGGGACCAAACCCGTTACGGGTATAAAACCACACGGAGAGGATCCGAGAAAAAATCTTTCAAGGGACCAAATCCGTTAAACCCGTTAAACCACAGGGACGATTTATGAAATTTACTCTACATTGAAAGATTGTGGAGGAACTATAGAAATTTCCTATAAAAAAAGGAGTAAATTTCATAAATCGTCCCTGTGGTTTAACGGGTTTAACGGATTTGGTCCCTCGAAAGATTTTTTCTCGGATCCTCTCCCCGTGGTTTTATACCCGTAACGGGTTTGGTCCCTCTAGCTAACGCTCGTTAATTTTTTTCCGTTAGCTAACGACCGTTTGCAACAAACATTTGCACCGTTAGTCCTTTATACTAACGGCCGTTTATACTTAATACAATTTTAAATAAAAATAAAAATAAGAAAATAAAAAATTTAAAAAAATTGGTTTTCTTATAATTTTTTTTCTAAATATCTTTAAAATTTATACACGTTTTTATACACATTTCTATACACGTTTCATACACACATTTTTATACAAATTTTATACACGTTTTTATATACACATTTTTATACACATATTTTTATATACACATTTTTATGTACACGTTTTTATACACACGGTTTTATATACACATTTTTATACACACGTTTTTACACACGTTTTTATACACACGTTTTTATACGCACGTTTTTATACACACGCTTTTATACACACGCTTTTTAAAACGTGTCTAAAACTTGTATAAGAATGTGTGCATAAATGTGTACGTGTGTAACAACGTGTATAAATGTGTACGTGTGTTCGAATGTGTAAAAATATGTGTATAAAAACGCGTGTAAAAACGTGTGTAAACACGTGTGTATAAAAAAGTGTGTATAAAAATTTATTTGTAAAGATATGAGTGTATAAAAATATGTGTATAAAAATTTATTTGTAAACATGTGTATAAAAAAGTGTATAAGAATTTACACACATTCTTATACACGTTTTAAAAAGCGTGTGTATAAAAACGTGTGTATAAAAACATGTGTATAAAAACGTGTGTAAACACGTGTGTATAAAAAAGTGTGTATAAAAATGTGTATATAAAAACGTGTGTGTATAAAAACGTGTGTATAAAACTGAGTGTATAAAAACGTGTACTTAAAAATGTGTGTATAAAAATATGTGTATAATATGTATGATGTAATGTCTACATTTTTTATACTCAACATGATAAATGATTTCCATCTTTTCTTAGGAATGTTATACTTCTTTAAAACCTCTATTAAATTTGATTAGCACGTAAAGAAGTAAGCATCTATATGAATGTTCCGTACATGACACTAGATGAAAACTTACAGTAAATTTGAATTTACGCAACAACGTAACTAGGAGTAAGTTTTCGCGTATGTTGTCACTTTCATTATTTTGTTACACCGAGTAAATAATGGAGAATGTTATTGTCAGTAAAAACTGTAAGATACTTTGGTTCATGTATTTTCTATCTTATTCATTTCAGTGACAAGCTTAACTAGTTAACCAAACATGACTAAAGCAAAATTATACGGGAAAATTGTATCAAATTAATGTATTAGTTATCCAACTTTTTTAATAGGATAAGACAATTTGTAATGGTTTTCTGCTATGTATTTTTTGTGTTTTACTACTTTTGACTTACAAACTTTGTGTATGTTTGGAGCAAGAGATTGTGGAAGATTATGGAGAGATTATGCTTATTTTTTCAAAAAAATAAGCTATTTAAAAAATAATCTTCGTTTGACAGAACAACTTATAAGAGATTATAAAAAAAATAATCGTCCGTAATCTCTTAAAATAAAAGGTTACTTCATGTAGCTTATAAAAATAATCTCTTTTTATGTATGTTTGGCGAAAGTAATTGTTGCTTGAACTGGAGATGATGCTGGTGCTGGAGATTATAAAAATAGATTATTTTTATAAGCTACATGAAGTAACCTTTGGTTTTAAGAGATTGTGAAAGATTATTTTTTTTAGAATCTCTTATAAGTTATGTCTGTCAAACAAAGATTATTTTTTAAGTAGCTTATTTTTTGAAAAAATAAGCATAATCTCTCAACAATCTTGTGTGCCAAACATAGCCATAATCTCCATCTCCAGCACTAGCTCCAGCACCATCTCCAGTTTCAGCAACAGTTACTTTCGTCAAACATACCCTTTATACTTTATGTTCCGTACAGTTTTATAATAAAAACAAAATTATAAAAATAAAAAAAATTAAAGAAGGTATTACAATCAATCAATCATTGTAAAAGAGGTATAGATAACTAATCCTTGTGTTCTCGAGTTCACTTATTAAAAGAAGAGAATAGAAGAGAAAGCAAAGAAGAGAAGAGAAGTTATCTTCCTCCCAAAACCAAAGAGAAGATTTAATACAACAAAAGCAACTACAACTTCCTTCCACTTACTTCCACTTCTCTTATTTTCTTCGCCAAAAAAAATTTGGGGAACACAAAACTTTTCAATTTCTTTGCACTTCTCTTCATTTCTCCTGTTTAAGGAAATAGGTACATGTACCTACAATCTTCATGTATTGCCTACTCCACATTGCAAGGCTTGAGACACATCTTTTAACGTGAGAAACGAACGAAATCCTATGGACCAAATGATGCCAGTAATTCTATGGAGCGATGATGCACAAATAGAAAGGTGACACTTAGCTTAAAGTTTACTACGTAAATAGTAATACACAAAATATGTTTCTAGTTGGATTCTTTTTTTATCTTATATGATTCTCTAATCTCAAAGAAATCCACCAAATCACTACACTTTCGACCCATACTAGTAGTGTTCTAAACATTTTCTAGATGTCAAGTAAACTTATATAAAGGCGATTTTTCAAAGTCCTTCAAATTTGGCTAAACAAGTATGGGCTACTTTTATTTTATTAGCCCTTCAATAACCCATTATGGCTTATGTATTGATAAGAGCCCATAAAAGATTAAAAGATGATAATCACATAGAATGTCTTTATGCAAGTAACACAATACTTATAAATGATGCAAAAAGATAGACATTTACTTGAATGACCAACATGCTTGAAACAAAAATGGAATTTACTAGGGATGAGCACGGTACCGGTACCGTACTGATCCCGTACCGAATTAGTGGTACCGAAATTTTCCCGAGCATAAATTATGGTACCGGTACCGTACCGAACGGGATTCGGATAACGGTACCGGTATCGGNGAAACATATTATCTTTTGTCACAAAAAATATTTTTATATGTTTTAAAGATTACTAAGTAGCAAATGAAAATAAATTGTTGCTAACAAAATGTTGCATGTTCAAAATATTATATTTCCTTGGAAAAAAATTAAAATTTTAGACATTTTTTCATCTTTATATACTTTTATCTTTTTGACACTTGTGCCATTTACAAATTGTTTATATGCTTTCATGATGTGGTGAGATTTAGACAAAAATGATATTTTAACTAAAATAATCTATAGGAGTTTGTATTTTGGGTAAAGTCTAAGATGATTGAATACACGTATTTGAGATTTGATAGTGATATACTTGATTAATTATAATATGTATGCACGTTACAACAGTCACGGCTAAAAGTATGAATCTAGTGTTGAAACTTATAGCTAAATATCTTCACTATATTATACTAGTCAAGAATATTTCGTACGCTTAGATAAAATGGTTCGATTATGTATTTTAAACGGGATAATTTCCAGATATTAATGTAAACTATATTAAGCTTAGTTATGCTTTAATTTATTTTAGTCGTGTGAACAAATATTGTTTATTCGTCAACTTCCATGTGATGTGTTAGTAGAAAACGAAATGAAAACTAATTGCATGATTGCACAAGCACAAAGGTTCAGTCGAATGATGTGATTGTCCTACATTCTCAGGCATGGAGTATACTACTAAACAAGCTATGACTTACCATGGATAAGTCCCATAGCCACATAGATGGTAACATCTACTTAATTATTTGAGCTTTCAAGGTGTCTTTCATTGTTCCTAGTTAGAGTGTAAGCATCTTGGACTTAATTAAGTTTGGAATTTGGTATTTTGAAAAGTGTAACGGGTAATAACTTAAATCAGAAACACTTTTACTGTATATATTAACACATGAGTAACGATCCTATAAAAAGTCAACATAAATTTAAAAGTCTAAAAAGTGTTATATACCGTCTGATCTTACTAAAATTCATCTAATGACCAGGAAAGATACTAACAAATTTTTTTGTCAAAAGGGTAATTTGATCATTTGACCCGTTTTTCAATTTTACATTGAAACTTCAAACATATGTAACTCTTAAACGACAAATTTTTACGAAAAACCAATTTTATCATAATTTTCAGAATTTATTTCTCTTTAATTTGATATGCATTTGATATATATAAATCGCAACTTTTTTAAAAAAAAAAATTAAGTGGGTTATGATTTTCTTGAAATTTTGGGCAACTTCGGCCCTATTTTTGCCTAACTTAAAGGTTGAATTACGCAAAACTTAACGCACGAAAGTTGTAGATTTTTTGCCGTTTTCTATCCAGAAATTTGAATCACTCAATTTCGATATAATATTAGTGAGATATCGCATTTTGAAAATGGCGTTTTACATGGTCAACATTATTCATGTTTTGCAAGATATTTATCTAGCTTCGGGTCTTAAAATTAATATCCATAAATCAAATGTTTATGGTATTGGAGTTTCAGCATAAGAAGTTTCTCTTATGACCAATAATACGGGATGTACCCCAAGTTCCTTTCCATTTGTATATCTTGGGCTACCAATATGTTCTAATGAATAATACCTCTAATTGGAAGCTCTTACTAGACCGATTTCTTTCGAGGCTTTCATCCTGGAAAGTAAATCTTCTTTCTATAGGGGGTCGTCTCACGTTAATTAAGTATGTCGTTGGAAGTCTCGGGATTTATTACCTTTCTATCTTCAAAGTTCCCAAATCTGTTTTAAAGGCTTTGGAAAGATTTCGTGCTAGGGGAAGGTGCTCCCAAGATTCAAAAAAACTTGCTTGGATAAAATGGTCTATTGTCTTATCCTCGTTCGATAAAGGCGACTTGGGTATAGGCAGTTTAAAGTCGTTTAATTTTTATTTTCTCCAAAACTGGCGTTGGAGATTTATCTCTAGTCCAAAACTTCTATGGGTGAAAGTTATTAAGGATTTACATGGGCAAGAGGGTGGTTTTGACCATTATGGGTATAAAACAAACGGTCTTTGGGGCAAAATTTTGAGGACTTCTAAATATTTACTTTCAAGTGTCATTCTTCCTGTTGACTCATTACGCTTCCAGGTGGGTTGTGGTACTCTCATTCGATACGTGGCTCGGTAACTCCCTGTTATATCTCCGATTCAATAGACTTTTTCGGTTTGAGCAAGATAAGGATTGTTTGATTGTAGATCGTATTTCAAATGGCTAATGGTGTTGGAATTGGTTTAGATAAGATTTGGGTGTTCGTAACAAGGATTATCTTAGAGACATGTTGAAAGAAATTAGATAAGTTGATATCTTCTCTGATTCGGACACTTGTGTTTGGTGTATTGCTCATGATGGTGTTTTCTCGATAGGAGTGACTCGTAGGCGTATAGACATTCACCTTTTGCCCTCTTTGGATCCTCCTACTACATCGGACAAGTCTCTTCCTCGCATAATGAATATCTTCATATGGCGTTTATTGCTTAACAGGCTTCCACATCGTCTCAATCTCTCGTCCCAAGGTATCGAAATCCCGGAGATCTCTTGCCCTTCTTGTAATGGTAATGTGGAGTCCAACCTCTATATCTTTTTCGAGTGTGGCATTGCCAAATATATTTGGAGGCTCGTTCGTACTTGGTGTGACGCCTCCATGCCTTTATTCGTTTCTCACATCCATTGGAGAGATTGGTTAAGCTCTTGGCACGTTTCTAAAGTGAAGATTCATCATATGTATGTCATCATCGCGATTTCTTTATGGTGGATTTGGCGGTTTCGCAATAATGTCACTTTTAACTCTCACTCTATTAGGAAAAATGACATTTTTTATCATATTCGTTTGTACTCTTATTCTTGGCTTAAGTTTAGAGGGCGTATGCTTTATAGTTTGACTGATTGGTTAAAATCTCTCATGTAATTGCTAGATTCTTACTAGTTTTCTTTATAATGAAATACCGCCGTTAAGAAAGAAGAAGAAGGAAAAAAAAAGTGTTTGATAAAATGATTGAAAGAAATAATTTAACAATGCTAACAAATTTTTTTTATTGATTAACAACTATTTTATTTATAATCAACGTCTATGATTCGCAAATAATGATGAACGACTCTTTTTTTAATTAACGAACAACTATTTTTATTGACAAACAGCTCACTTTATTGATGGATAGCTCTTTTAATGATTATGTATTACTTAAACTAAGTGTTTTTTTACTGGAAGATAGTTATTTTAAAACGAATGGAGTACCAAGGAGCATTTCTACGCACGAGAGATGTAAACTAATAATTATATTGACCATAAAGGCCACGATAGTTTAAGTAGTAAGGCCACCGACGATATGATTAAGATACAGTTGGTACTTGGTAGGACATCGTACCGTCGATGACGGTGACATATGATCAAATTAAGACCCGTATGTATATATTTGCCGACGAGGTTATAAAACACTCTGCTAGCGAGTGTGTACCAACACCGACAACATACTAAACTTACTTTCTACAACATAAATGTTATTTTCTTGTTTGACTTTACTCATGGTTAACTATTATCAAGTTGTTATCAATATAAACTCAGTGACTTCTTTGTTTCTCATGTCCAAAGTCTATACGCGATTAAATACACCTCCTAGTACGTACGGGGTGTACACGCACAAGATCAATCTGAAGATGCATGAGTCTCACACGTTTATCATACTAAGCTCAAATCGAAGTTGGTATCGCATTAAAGACTTGAGCCATTCCTCTAGTTTCTTGGTAGAGGAATGACTCAAGTCTTCTTTTCACTCTTCTATGCATCTAGATTAAACATGGATCTCTATTTAGTTTTGGACATTTCTTAAATTTCTTTTAATTTCTAGATTACGAATGTCTTTTTACAACTACTAAAGTGTGATCACGTTCAAAATCAAAATTATTAATTTTTCAACTAATCGCTCAATTATAACTTCAACTTTCAGGTATATTTTGATTTTTGAGTTCATGTTAGGTTTATTATACAAGATAGCCCAACTAAGCAAAAAAAAGTTTATATCATTTCATGTTTGTCTGCTTTTGGGAAAACAGTCTAATAAACTGTACTAAATAATTATGGCCTTTATAACTTTAATACTCTTTTTTCTTTTTGATAACTTCTTATGAAATACCCAAATTTGAATAAACATATTCGTTACACTTTATATTTTTTGTTCCTTGATTATTGTTCACGCAATATTGTCGGTCCAAACTAACAATGCCGTTGGTAACTTATATTACGTGGTTCAAAAAATATACTTTTTTTACACGACCATATATGGAGGAGATTTTAATCTTATCACCTTTGTCTATTTTATTTTATTTTCTTTTAGATATTTTTGGTTATAAGTTATAACTGGCAAACACCAAATATACGCTAAGTTTAAAAATTGGATGAAACTGAAACTTAAATAATTATTTGTTACAACTATGTACATCGTAAACTCTCAAGGTTTCATGACAATCGTAACTAGTTTCTTGATCTTGTTAAATAGATGTCGAGTGCCACTTTTTCCAGTTCGGAAATCTTCATCTGTTGTAAGTGAGCGAGCTAGAATCCTTATGTCAGGTTGGTTATCCGAAAGATAAATTTTAACATGCATTATATTATTTGATATAAAGACGGTAGCTATTTAGAGATCAACTTATTGTTAGTCTTAAGCTCGAATGCAAAACACAAAATACAATATCATATCGATAAATCCAATGAACCTAGTGTGAGCTGAGCATCTCTACAAGAAAATGTAATAAATAATTTTTGGGTTGTATACATAAAAGAAAAAACATTCTAGTTTCTTGCAAGTTTCCTAACCCATCTTTCTCCTTTTACCTATTTTTAATATTATTAATTTAAAAATAGATATTGATTAATTAGTACTCAAAAGCTAGGTCAAGATACTTGTTAGAACGAGGTAGTAGGATAGTAGTGGGTTAGTGAAGGTCAAGGCAGTTAGTTAAGGATCACACTTATACACGTGACGTACAACGCGGATAGATCACCGTAATCAGACCGTTCAAAGCGATTATTCCTTTACTTATACTTTGTATTATAGTATTCTTTTACTTATTTATAAGTTATTTTTAATTTGACCAAGTTTGTAAGGTTCATATTGATTTCACAAACGTTGCATAAAATTTAAGGGGTTCACGTTGTACACACTTACATGGTCGTCTGGTAACATATATATTTACTATTTCGACCTTAACTTGTACACATGGTAGCCATGTACGATACTAGTTTATATTGCACAGAGGCGATTAACACCCTGTGCAAGTGGGGCGGCTGCACAAAGGCGTCAATTCTATGAGGCCTCCCTTTTATATATTATCAAGTTACATATGCATGAATTTAAGTCTTTGGTTAAATTTATTATTGAACAATGTTATGTGATTACAACTAAAATATAAGATTAAATAACATCAAGTGGTGATTGCATTTTGGGAATGAAAAAGTCGACAATTATTTGTTTTTTACATTAGAATTCGTTAATCATAGGGGCCTCCTTATTGTTACTGCAAAGGGCCTCCAAAATCCATTGGACAGCTTGATATTGCACTTGTTCGAATTGTTGTATGTCTCAAAATTTGTAAGATATATCAATAGAAGAAATAATATTGAAACTTGGTAAAGTAAAATTTGTAAGATATATCATGTCCGACCTTATATTTTTCTTAAATTACCAAACATAGCTTTGGCGGTGACTTTAGGCGCGCGGTCCTTTGTTACATCTCCTCTACCCCACGTGTGAAAGGAAGAAAGAATGCATGGTTTCGTGGTGCATAATGTTTTTTGTGTCTTGATTATATTGTGAAGTATGTTTTTATTTGTTTGATTTTGATGGTCACCATTATAACTGGTTAATAATGTATTAAATTTTGATGTGACACTAACATAAAAATAATAAATTTGGTAACTATTTCATCCGGCCTAAATCTAGTCTAAGAGCATTGGGTACGCTCGTGCCGTCGTTCTGGTGCCGTGGAGAAAAGTGCTGCCACGTCAGCAAAAATCTCCATGGCACCAGAAATTCAACGGCACCACATTCTGGCTGTAACCCTTGGCACCAGAAAATGTGGTGCCGTCGTCCATTTTTTTTCTTTTTTTACTTAAAATAAAACATACACAATATTAACTAAAATAAACTTCATTAATTAAAAAAAAACACACATTACAATTAAAAAAAAATGTAAAAGTGCGTCTTCTTCCTCGTTGTGCTGCAAACAGTGCAAACACAGCCAAGTGTACCTCCCGCTCTAAGATGTTATAAACATTTGAAAAACACTTTACTGTATTTCAATTTTAATCTTGCTATTGTTATTTCATATTTGAACTCGCTAAAGTAAACATTATAATCCGAATTTTTAAGTACACTTTTCACTTAGTATATACTCATTAGGCATTATTACGACCAAGGCTTAATCTGTACTCCCGGTCCTGTCTTATCTACAAAGATATAAAATTAAAAAGGTACGCAAAGATCAGGTAACATATTATTTCATTACAAGAATGTCACTTGTTAATAAGTTTTACTTACTAGCTCCATATATGCTGGTAAGCAATTATCTTTATCATTCTTTTTAAATAGTATAGTCGAAAACATGCTGCAAAAAGGCTAGGAAACATAAGATTTGGACTAGCTAGGCTTTGATTAATGTATTCTAAGTTCTTATTACTCTTTTGTAAGCCAAATGTTTAACCATGTACAAGTTATACAATTTTACCGAATTTCTTCTTTCGACACTAACAACGTTCAATACACTTGTTTCTACAAAACCTACATTTTGGAAGTGTGCGACTTGAACCAAAAATGTTTGCATAGTGAGACATGCTAATGTAGAAGACCGCGTCGTCACAAATGATCTCAAGACTGTTACATAGGTCTCATATGGACTACTAGACAGTCAGACATGTAATCATTTCTCTCGATAAATAAAATTCTCACGTACGCTAATATAATCATAACGATCTCCCTAATCAGGAAGCATCACGTGTCGATGCTAACATCTTCAAACATAGCCACATGTATTTAGTAACATTTTCGGTCGATTTTGACTTAACTCGATCAATTGCTCCTACAAATATATTATATCAACCTTTTAAGTTATGCTTCCACGTTCGAATTTTCACTCATCAATGCCCATGACTCTAACATGTTACCATTAAAAATCAAAAGATGATAAAGCCATTTCTCAAATACTATTTTTTTTTTAACTTTGGATACGAATATGTCTAGATGAGTATACCTCACGTATATATTGCTAAACTTTGGTCGTGGTTAACCTTTTAAAAAAGGGTACACACGTGGCATTATACTATTAGTGCAGGTGGGATTTGATCTTTCTATATTTAACAACATTAATAATTGTTAATGTATGACACAAGCTGCAATCCCTATGCTAAATCACGTGATTATGTTTTTGGTTAGAGTGCCAGGTGTCAAGTGGGACCCAGTGCCACGACATCAGAACATGGGATTTTACCGACGCCGCAAAGGGTAGCAAACCAGTGGTCCAAAGACAACGTGTAGCGTGTACGTGACTGCACGTTAGCATCTCATCCTTCTGCCATTACCACGTTGGCATGAGTAAGTTACTTTTTTACCCCTCAATCTTGCACTTTTGTACATTGTACTTGTGAAATAAATCCATTTTTGCATTATTCAAATTTAACAGTTAACACAAAGTACCAGCTGCATGTTTCAAACTTCCAATTTCCAATCTTAACTTTTAGGCTGAGTTTAAGGCGTTAATCGGGTTGACTAAACCGGTTCAACTATAGTGGATGTCAGTTTTAAACAAAAAGGCAGATTAAAAATAGATTTTTCTAACTTGTATTTTAGGGGCACAACCGCATAACATAAGAAAGCAGAGACTCACGAACCGATAAATTTCGTGAGTCTCTAAGCATTATTTTTTACCTTTTTGTGAGTCTTTGGATACTTTTCTGTACTTTTCGTCTTCTTATCTTGTGCTCTTAGGGTACAAGTTAGAACAACCCTTTAATATGTGGTTCAGCAAGAAGTAATAGCTCACCCAAACCAATTTAAAACAGGATTTTTGAAATATTTAGGGAATGAAAGCGTTTGTTAATGTGGCAGTAGCAGAAGCAACAAGCACCAAGCACTAATTGTTTCTATAATGAAAGTGTTTTATAACGTAATTGTAGCCGTAATTACAAAGTGTAAAATGATGTAAAAAGACATATACACATTAACATAAGGCTACTCTCAATGCTCACACCGTTAAACCCTTCCTCCGCCACCTCAGTGTCACATCACCATTTACCTCCTCTCGCTGGCTCTCCTTTTCAATTCCAATGGCCACACAACCCTTATTTTTCGTTAAAATACCCACTTTTACACAAACATATCTCACACAAACTCACAAACCAAATATTTAATATATAAACACCAACTTTTGCATGTAAATCAGTTAGGTGACCGGCTCACCTATCTTCCTTTTTTTCACTGTTCACGCGTGACAAGAAGAGGAGCCAATGGATTTGCGCGTGACTTTGGGGTTAACCGTGTGGGGTAGCTCCTTATTGGGAGCACCCTAACAGTTGTTTGAATAAATAAAAGGGGTGCATATATTATTTTAAAGGTTAGTGGCAAGATTTAAATGATTTTTGATGAAACGTTTTGAATGAAAGCGGTATGCAAAATTCAACCACTAGTTGTTTGTTGTCAAACAAACTTTGTATTTAAACCACTAGTCATTCGTCGCAAGTTGATCCAAAACACTTACAAATACTTGCTATCAAACATACCCTTAATGTTGTTGCTTCTTAGCATAAAATACACTTACATTAGTGTATCATGTTATTGACTTTGAGAGCTCTCTAATTTTGACAATATATATACTTTTTGCACCAGCGCAAAAAGTATTAAAAATCACCTCTAATAGGAGCACTAAACCTAGCACCATTTTAGCTCAGCAAATAGTAAACACTCAAAATAGACTACATAGTGTGACACTATGCATGCACACATCATTATTCTCATATTAAAACTTACAAAAAATTATAAAACCTTTGATATTTAATATATTAATTAGAATAAAAATTATATTGATATATTTCTATAACATTTTCATAGTATCATCTAAGTAAGTCTAATATTGATATATGTTATTCAGGTTGTCTTTTTCATTTATTTCAAAAGAAGGTTTTTACGTTTATTAAATTAGATTTAGTGCAAATATTTGATGCATACATTGAAGCAACTTTAATTTAGTGCAAATATATTTCCAAAATATTACAGTATATAGCTTTAGTACTAACATTGGAGATACTCTCACTTAATTTTCACATTTACCACTATAGACTTATCATTTATATATAAATGACGAAGCATTTCACACACACAAATGTTTTGCTTTTGCTTCAGTCGGTGGCCGGCGAGGCTCACCGTTTACCTCCAAAAAGTTATGACTCCGTTGTAACCCAAACACCCTCGTGACAAGCCTAAGCGTGAGTCAGAAGCAAAACCAAAGCCCCGTACGGGATTGAGAACCTCATTACCTCCAATCTATTGATATAGTTGTTCACCTATAGGTATCAACAGTTTAGTTTTGCAAAAGACCACATCAAGCCCTTGAGAAGCCCGGTGGATATATGTGACACGTTGGCCGAGTGGGTTGCATGGGACGTGTGTACTTGCTCAGAAACCCGTCACACCCTGCTAGTATTTAGAGCTAAACTGTAGTCTAGCACTCAAATTAAATTAACTCACTGATTCACAATAATCTTTAGTACATATTTTGATAAGCAAAACTATCTAGAAAACATTCAAAACTTTTACACAACTGATGACTGATGAAGACATCAAATATGCTTTTTTACTTTACTTTTTTTTAGAAACAGGTTACGTTTCTTCAAGAATGAGAATGGCTTTATACGTATTTTTATTGAGTATTAATTGGCATGACTTATTACTATGCTTGATTGTATTCCTAAATATATATGACAACATCATGTTGGTGACAGCAGAGAGACTTACTTTTTCAAAAACCAATAAATCAATGGCACGTACATTTAGGCACAATATTAGTCACATATTTAAGCCTTTCGATCATTTTCCTACCTGGAAGCACGAAAGAAGAAACGCCGGTTATTAATTACTACTAAACCCTATTTGAATATGCATTCAAAAAATTAACCCTCTTAATAAGATATTTCTGAGATATATTAAGTTTTCTTTCGAAATATTCCCTCCGTCCCAAAATTATTGTCTCATTTTGACTTTTCGGTATTTCTTTCTCAAGTTTGACTATAAATATTTTTGTTTGTTCTATACAATTTTTGATAAAAAATATACCAATGAAAATATATTTAAAACTCAATTCGTTCATATATTTAAAGTATTATGTAATATAAACAAAAATACTTAAGGTTAAAGTTAAAAAGTAAAGACCGAAAAAGTTAAAAGGGACAATAATTTTGAGATGGAGGGAGTATTAACTAAAGTTATCTTTTCTAAATAAGAATAATCATTGCACCCATATATAGTTTTTTTTTTTTTTTTTCCCTTTCTCTTTGATGTTTTGTTTTCTAATATTAGTTAGGTATGGTGCAAATTACTTTTCAAGATTGGAGAAGTGTAATAGAAGGAAGTGATCATTCATTGAGTAAAATTGAAGCTAGTTCAAAAAAAATCTGTAAGATTATACATACATGTTTTTCTACATATATTATACGTATATGAGAATAAACCGGAAATATAAAGTACTTGCAACAAATTGAGTATGCTTTTAGTCTATAAATATCTCTCTAAAGCCATGTCGAAATGTTAAGGCAATGTTTCAAATTCTGTATTATTTCAACTAGTTAGAGTTCTGTTAGAGATTGTTGCAAATATGTGCCGAATGTGCACTGTTTTTTCTTAGTCGTTTTACAACACTAGAGCTTGTTCGTTTGAATTTTATATTAAGGTTTGTTTAAATAACAGATGACTTAATGCGTATATCCTCAGTTTTATCACTCTATATTTTTAGTTATCTTTTTCTATTAAGTCATAAACAAATAATTTTCACATAACTTTGTGAATTCAAATTTTTCATATTAAGTTAATTAAATCAAATTCAAATACCACCTAAGGAGGTTAAGGTTTCCCATAACTACATATATAAATCACGCAGCCTCTTTACGTATTATTATACATTACCAAGTTTTTTTGGTCTATATCATTTGATGTTAATTTTATTTTAGCAAGTAACCTTGTATGCTATGTTACCAAGTTTTTTTGGTCTATATCATTTGATGTTAATTTTATTTTAGCAAGTAACCTTGTATGCTATGTAGAACGCTAACGCCTAAGGTGCACTTTTTGTAACAATGTGCCTCTTAATTACGAATTATTAGTCTAGAAGAACAAGTACCTAATATATGTTGTTGTTAAGTCAATTTATATTTTTTAGGAGCTTTATTAATAAACACTATTCAATTTTATGAATTTTATAAATTCTGAAAACTTATTCATTTCTTCACCTTTAAAATAAGATCGATCTATTGGTTTACAAGTTTACATGATAGCAACCCACCGTTTTTAATTTTAACTAAAGAATTATAAGGTCCATGTCAACTGTGTAAAAGTCACACGTTTTCACAATTTCCCTCTCTTTGTTCTCTAATTAAAACAAAATTGGAATTTTGAAATTTGAAAATTCAATCGAGGGTTGCCCATAACATTCATATTATATCTGTTTTCCTTGGCGGTATTAGAAAAATCACAGATATTCGTTTCATATTTGTTATGTGACTTATGTCACGTAATAAATCTTCCACTCACAAGCTGTGTAAAAACAAAATGCATCGTTGAATTATTAAGCTTGCTGTATTTGGCCCAAGGTTTAGAGAGGAAACACTACAACATTGAAGACAATTGGCGGGGACTTAACCCCACCTTTACGCGGCGACATGTCCCCGCCAAAGACTTTCCGCGGGGACATCTCCTCGCCGAAACTTCGCCGCTATAACCCCGCCGCTGTTAAGTTTTAGCGGGGACACAACACATTTTCCGCGGGGACTAGTGGGTCCCACATCGTTTTGTCTGGTCAAACAATGCCAGCGTGTCACCAACTTTTTGGCGGGGACAAGTCCCCGTTGAAAGTGTGTCACAAAAAAAAGTGTTACACTCTTTCAGCGGGGACGCATCCCCGCAGAAAATGAGTCCTAAAAGAAATTATGGCACACTTTCAGCGGGGATATATCCCCGCTAAAAGTGTGTCACCAAGAAGTTATGGCACACTTTCAGCGGGGACGCGTCCCCGCTAAAAGTGAATAACCCATTTTACAGCAATTGCTGCAAAATGGGTAATTTCCAGATTTTTTCCGGAAAAAAATCCACAACATTACAACCTGTATATCCTAATGCTACAATACACCACAAAAGATACTCACATCACAAATCCGCCAACACAAAATATCATACATATCCAAATTCGATAAAAGTTTACACGCATAATCATTCGTATCCAAATTCGCCAAAAACGGTTCAAAAACCGTTATCACATGATCATCTACGAGGCGATACCTAAGTTAGCTATCCGCCATACGGTACAAAACTATACACGGGAACAATGTAGCGGGAATCCTAACCTAACACATAAACTACATAAACACATAATAATCCATGAAACTATCCAAACATTAGTCCATAACCCCAAAACAAATATAAATCGACCCAAATAACCCATACGCTACTCCTGAGTCCCCCCACTCCCCTCACCAGCCCCACTCCCCTCACCAACACTCCCCCCACTAGCCCCACTCCCATCTTGGATACCTCTAGCCAGCTCAGCACTTTTTTTGTCGTGTAGCGACTTTCGGCGGGGACATATGTGTCCCCGCGAAAAGTCTCCTCGCCGTCGTCCTGTTTGTTGTAGTGTAAAGTACAATGGCTCAAATTCACGCCATTTCCGATGTGGACGGTGAAGTGGCACCGCCACCATACCCCCCTCCCATACCATTTCATCCGTCACTTATTTGGCTTGCGTGAGAATGGAATGAGCAAAAAATAAATAAATAAAATAGCCATTTGGCTATTTTAACGGCTTACCTTTTAAAAAATTTATTTTTTTATTATTAAAATTAAACCTCACTTTTTACACTATATATATATATCTCTATACATTTTCATTTTTACATACATTACTTCGAATATCATTTTCATTTACCAAAAAAAATTTCAACAACCAAATGATCCTTTTTTTTTAATTCTCTTCTCGGTATGTCTTGAAAACACGCTCTAAATGGGATGCGTCTGATCCAGTTAATCCTAGCGATCTCACCGGGCATGCCAAACTATCAGCGATGATGCGAGACCACGTCCCCCCGATAAACCTCGTCCTGCAAAAAATAAATAAATAAATAAAATTAAATTAAAAAAAAAACAAATCGGAAATCACGTCGAGCAACGCAGGAAGTCACTCGCAAGAGTCTTTATCGGATCCTTTACATGCGGAATTTAGACACAAACGGGAAGCCGCCGAATCGGCGTACGAGGTGAAGAAGGAGAAAGAAAGGGTAATAATGAAGTGTAAAGAATTAGTTTCTCACGATTAAGAGCGACGAGTTGCCGGAAGACCAAGCATTTGTCATCAACGTATAAAACAAGAAATAATGAACAAGTAATGACAACAAAATTAGTTATTGAATTTTTTAAAGTTTTGTAGTGTTTTTAATTTCTGTCTGTTTTTTTAAGTTTCAACTTGTATTTTTATTTGACGAATGAATGAAATTTAGTTTGTTTTAAAAATAAAAAGGAAAATAAATTAGTGGGTGGGCCCTTTTGGTATGTGAAATAGCATGTTATAAGAGAATTGGTATTTTGATGTGTGAATGTTAAAAGTGAGATGTTAAAGTGGCATTGAGGTGGCTATTTGACTTGAGCTAAGATACCTAGTGCTCTTATAGTGATATAAACTTTTAAAATAAGCTAGCTTATAAAATAAGATTTGTTTGTCACATAGGCTTATTAAAGCTTTTATAAGCCACAAGACTCCATAAGCCCAAGCTAATTGAAACATATTTATAAGGGCTTATAGCTAGTCAAACTACTTAAATACCTTCAAAATATGGTAGATTGTTATGCGAAAGCTGAAAATATATATGAATTTAATTCGATATATTTTTATGCGATTTTATATTAATAAGTTTCAGCTCCAACTAATTTGCCAAACAGCTTTATAAAAATATAAGCTCTAGTTTCCAGCTTATTATGTAAGCAAAAGCTCCAGCTCCAGCTCTAGCCCATTTTTCTAAACATACCCATATCAAATGGATAATTTTATAGGCATAGGTCAATAATTTTATATCTAAGGTTGTGTTTAGCGAGGGGCTTTTAGAGGCTTAAAATGGCTTGAGCCTCTAAAATAAGCTTTGTTTGTAATACAAGCTTATGAAAACATTTATAAGCTATAAGCCTTTATAAGTTCAAACTAATTGAAACAAGCATTTAAAAGTGAGTAGGGGCTATAGTTAGTCAAATTATTTAAAACCTTTCAAGATTTAATGGAAGAACATGTAAAAGCTTAAATATATGTGAAGTTAATTTGATATATTTTTAGGTGATTTTACAATAATAAGCTTCAATTATAACTAATTCGGCAAACAACTTTAACAAAATATAAATTTCAGCTTTCAACTTATAATATAAGCTTTATAGTCTAGATCCAACCTCAACTCTCGTTCATTTTCACCAAACATCATGTAACCTGACATTACTTATACACATTTAACAACTTCTAATGAACAGTGAAATAACTAAACGGGAAGCAAAAATTATTATTTTTTACATAACACCCCCTCGGACTATGTGGCATGTTATTGAAATTACTCGATACTTTTAGCTAACTATGAATATTTTATATAACAAACTTTATTTAAAAAATATCTAACAAATATTTAGTAATTTCCTTATCCTAATGAAAATATTTTAATTGCGAATAAAATAAGCCCAATATTTAAATACTTTTGACTACATACGATTTTATAAAAAAAAATAAATAAATAAAAATTGAAGTTTAGTATTTGCTGAAGAAAATTTACAAAACACCTTTGGACTATGTGGCACGCTACAAAAATTATCCAATAGTTTTAGCTATATACGGTTTTTGTATATAACAAACTTCATATATTATATATCTAACACATATTTAGCATTTTCTTTATGAAAAATACCGATGAAAATGTCTTTAAATTACGAATAAAATGACCACAATATCGTAATAGGTTTTACTAACGTACGATTTTATAAAAAATATATTGAATTTTGCTATAGATTTTCGCATGATCTATTTAAATTGCTGGAAGTAACCCCGCAGCAACGTGTTGGGTAATACCCACTCGTTAATATATCAATTCCTCATGCTCTACAAGAGTATACAGTTGATATTAATATATCAATTTCTCATGCTTGTAGGGATGGCAAAAATACCCATACCTAACAAAAAAATACGAAAACCAAACAAATTTTCTTTTAGGTTTGGGGGTGGGAGGGGCATGCTTATCGGGGGTTACGGGGCGGGGTTTGGGGTCCTAAACAAGATTTTAATCGGGTTAGGGGCGGGTAACGGAACATAACATCTCCACCCCGTCCCCCCTAAAACATATATATATTCACACATAAATATGTGTCTATAATCATATTTATGTTAGTTTTTATGCAATAAGAACATATTTATCTAATATTTGTTAGTTTTTTTTATCTTTGTAAAATTGTAAATTGTGAATATAGAAGCTTGTTTAATTTCATACTTCTTAATAAAATTTGTCATTTGTGTCGGCGTACGTTATCATTGTTTATGTTTAACACTATTGATGAATACATCAATAATGCTAGTGCATAATTTATTAATAATATGTTCTTAGTTCTTCAAGTTATTGCATAAAATCATATTGCTAATGATGTAAATATATATAAATGTGAAATGGTGTGGGTTTGGTCGAGAATCGCATCCAAAAAGGAAACCCAATAGGATCCTCGAAGATAACAAGGCGTGTTAGGGGGCATCATGCGGCACCCCCCCCCCCCCCCCCCCCC